>JAOEHY010003450.1:0-22315 GCA_025447955.1 Psilopsiagon aurifrons | reverse complement strand
AGGAGCAGAGGGAAGAAAAAGGGGGAAGTGAGTGAACAAACTGCGTGGCTGATTTATGGTTTAAACCACGACAAATAGGCAGCGCAATTCTCTGTTGAATTCCATCTCATGGGAAGAGAGGGACGGAGAGAGCTACTTTGTGCTAGGAGAGGTCCTGCTGAGAAGAAGGGCTGCCTCATCCCTGTTTGTTTCACAAATTGGAACCTCAGAGACCTCAGTTCCACAGGGGCACTGAGCACAGGGAGCTCACTGCAGAAGGATACGTTTGTACCTAAAAATGTGGAGTAACGGTATAATTTCTTTTGGTCTTACTTCCATATTTGCTTCCACATAGGGCTTTGGAGTAAGATGTAGCTGATCTGCAAGGGGATAAATCTAACAAAAGTAGAAGGTTGACTTTCAGGCCAGTATCATTAAACTAGAGAAAGCTTAATGAATGTGTTTTCTGTCTTTCCTCCTCTCCTTAAATGAATGCAGACCAGGCCAGTGTTTCCTTCTTGTTTAGGGATTGCTGAGCTTCTGATTCAATGGAAAATGTGACTGGCATGGGTGTGTGGCCAATTTTTGAAGACGGCATTTGTTGAGGGTTTGCTCAGTGCTTGGAATACAAAATTGAACTAAACATATACATTCAGTTGCTGTGCTAAGACTAAGGGCTTTCTTTGTGTACTGTCCAAACACGCAGGAAGAACTCTGCTGTGGGAAGTGCAAACCCACTGGCCAAACTGAATACAGAGGTATGCACTTAAAAAAATTCCTGTGCAGATTTGCAGTTGAATAACATCTGTGCTACTAAGAGACAAAACCCAGGTGTATTTCTGAGTGAAGACTTCCACAGCTTCTTAATGCCAACAATAAGTTCTTTCATAGGTGCCTTTCACCTTGAAGCATCTCCAAACGCTTTGTAGATGTATGTGTGTATGTGATTGTTTGCTGAGCAATCAATGGAAGGCTCTGGGGTGGGATGTAGCAGCCATTCTGTGTTATGTACAGTGCCCTTGGGCTCCTCCTCCTAGTTCCAGAGCCCTGCAGTGCACAGGCAGTGCTGTTAGCTCTAGCTTCCTCCTCCAGCCTCCTTCCCCTGCATGTCTCTGGGCTTTCTCCATATCCCTCCTTGCATCCTATGCTCCCACTCTTGCCATTCTGTGCTGTGGCTTTTGTGCCTGGGGAGCCCACCCTGCTTTCACCTGCTCATGCACTATTCCTCTTCCTTGGCAGTCCTCTGCATAACTGTCCTCCTGAAGCACTCCCTCATTCTATCTTCTCCTACAGACTCCCCCATATTTGAACTCTAACTTTCAGTTGAATTTGCATGCCATGCCTGTTTCAGCTTGCATGCCACCTGGGACAGCAAAGATGTTTTATCTGCAGTGACAAAGTGCTGCTTAAAGTTACAGTGCTACATGAAAAGAACAACCACCCTAACGGTATTGCAACTTGATGGCCATGATATGCCAGGGAGGAGAAGGTTAAAGAAAACAAAGGTTGGTGCCAATATATAAAAGCCTGAGAGAAAAGAAACATACTTAAAAGGTTTGCTTACCTAATGTTTTGCATCTAGACACTTTCTGAGATAATCTGTCAATTCCCAGAGCCTCCTGTTACAGGCAGAGAAAGGCCAAACTTCCTTGCATCTCAGGGGTGGTCAGAGCGCACTGATCTAGTAAACCTCCACCACCCTGGGGTTCCCAGATGTCAGTTTTCTAGCGGTACTATTTGAATTGTCTCAAGTGAGGACTCCAATGCCTCAAGTGAGGACTCAACCCCTACTGCCTGATCCTCTGCCATACCTGTTCTTAATTTTTGCTTCTGGACTGAGTTTCTTCAGGATTTCAGATGACTTCACAAGAGTGAGGGCAGCATAAATGCCAGCCAGTTGGCAAGCAAACTGCCCCGAGCTGCTGCTCATCATCTACCTGACACTTGCAAATCATATTTTTCTCCATGCCTTTGTCCCAAGTCTAGCTCTTCAACACAAAGAGTCATTTATGATGTGCTAGCACTGCAGGAGTGAGGTCTCTATGTGCACTGGTAGTAATGGTCAGATAATAAGTGATGTCCCTCCACCCTAGGCAGGAGCAGAGCTTATCTCAGTGCAACAGGCAGCTTGGAGCCTTTGGCCTATTCCCTGATCAGAAACAGGCTTGGGATTATCCTTACCAATTTCCACAAAAAATGGGCTGGAAAGTAGCCAGGGGACAGTACCAGGCCCCAGCTGTGAGTTCTTCTAGTCAGGAAAACAAGGAAAACAAGATAGCTTTGACAGCCCAAAGGTAATTGAATACCACAGGTGGAAAAACTTACGTTGTTGAAAACCTTACATTGTTGAATGAGATAGGCACATGAGGACAGTGGACAATAGGACTGATTGGGACCTTCTGTACCATACTGGCCAATTGCCTGCTGTTTAGGGTAGCAATGGTATCTGTAAAGAACTGCCTCATCTCTGTGTTAAAAAGAGTCGGGATTGTTGTTACAATAAAACCTTCTGGAAGCCAATCCCAGAAACGCACTTCATGGGCAGTCAGGACCTTCTTCTAACTTTCAGCTCAAATGTATTCCTGGCAAATTTATAGGCACTTGTCCTTGTGCCAGTGCTGCCCTTTCACTCAAACAGCTCTTCTCTCTTCCTGGTGTTTCCCTCCAGGGAATTTGTAAGCACCAAATATATCTTCTTCCAGCCTGAATTTTGCTAGACTCAATAAACCAAGCTCATTTAGTCTCTTCTTGTAGAAGAAATCTCTCTCCTCCCCTGGTCATTCTAAGAGACAAAGGCATAGAAAATGCAGTTTTATATTAATTCATATTTTATATGGACATACAATATTCTGTACGTTTGTGATGGCATTAAAATCTTGCTGCTTCTGTTAGAAATCCCTCATCTGATATGTCATAGGTTTGCATTTGTCTCTCTCGCATCTGCATGCTATTGCCAGCTTACAGACATTTGAATGGCTAGTGCGCTTGGGTCTTTCTCCTCCTCTGTCACTTCCAACTGATGATCTCCCAGCTGGTAGCAGAAATTCTCATTATTACTCCCTCAGGGCACGACCTCGCATTTTGTACTATTAAATTTGATTCTGTCTCTATTGCTTCTGTCCCTTTTTCGTAAGAAAGCTGCTCTGATTTGTCACCGTTTAATGCCTTAGAGACCTAAAAACGTACTCACTATATTTTTATTTTTAGAAACTGCTTGCTGTTTTAGTATTTTCATTCAGTGAATGATGCTGAAGTCTCTCTGTATTACCACATCTTTCTAACAGAAACTCCAGGCTGACGTGGAGAAGGGCAGGGGGAAATTGCCTCGCAGATGAAATATATTGCAAGAACAGGTAGATTTCCAAAACGTTTCAAGAAAATAATTTTTTAAGTTATTTGCCTTTTTGCTGCATGAAATGATCAGATTCACTGTCCAATCAACAGCAAACCAGACATGTGCAGGTATGAAAATACTCTGTTTTACCTAACTAATTGTTTTCCAAAGCGATCCATTGTTGCAGTGAGTGAATTTACTTCATCTTGCTTCTGGGAGGTAGCTCTCGTCTGCAGAGCTGTCACAGTGATGCCTCCAAGCACTTTGGGTTTTAACCATTAAGACTGTTTTTATGATATTCAGAATACTTTAGAAACAACTGGCTTTATTGTTTAATTGTTGCATTCAATTACTGTGGCAGTGGGCAGCTTATGAAGATCTGCATTGGTGATGAGAATTCATTTATTCTAACCTCTCTCAAATACAAACAATGCTATGTGGAGATCATTTTACCCAGAGAAAGACTGATGTAACTCAAAACAACCTCCCTGTCCCCAAGATGCTGTAGCAGGTCTGAAGAGTGTCTGGTGCTGCTGGTGCTTTGCAAGGAGACACCTTTGCGTGCTGAAGAAAATTGCCACTGCAAGAGCTACTTAATGGAAAAAATGTTTTCAGAAAACAGCTGGGGAGAGGTGCACACAACAGTGCTGCAGGATTTTATGTCCCATGTCTGAATTGTCTACTATATGTTTGTGAGGTGTTTATAGGGCTCTGAGCTCTTTACTGGCTTTATAGGTGTTTGAGCCGCACCTAAAGCAATGGGACTTCACGCCCTGAGGCCACCTCTGCAAAATCCATCTCTGCAAATGAGTATCGAGGTTACTTTGACTGCTTGTGAACCAGAAAAGGCTCATGCATGTAGGCAGCTGTAGTATTGACATGTTATTAAAATCAAAGGTGGTTTCAATTTGTTCTCACGCAAACAGAGCACATCCCACAGGCACATAACAATATGCCATGGTGGTCCTTAGGAAAAATTCAGTTCCCATGAAAGAACCAAATTTTCTTTCCACAGTGTTCTTCATGTGCTCTGAGGATCCCTCATGTTGGGATGATGTGGGGATGGGTGTCTGAGGGGAGGACACTTGCTGTGTCATGATACAGGCTCTGGTAGCACTTCAACACCCTTCTCAAAGCATCAGAGGGGCAGGATATCTGGGCACCTTGCAAGCTGTGCATCATGGAGTTTTGCCAACAAAGCCCATATTTCCTGCCTTGTCCAGACATGCTAACAAGGCACCCATGACATCTGACAGAGCATACCTACAGAGATGTGAAAGAAAACAGCAGGACAGGGAAGGTAAAGCATCATTTTGGAAGCACGAGAACTTCTGAAACATTAATCTGGTGAATAACTCCCTGCCAACAAAATTTCACTGAACCACTGATGTGAATCATGTTGCAGATGGCATCATCTTCCAAAGTGCTAGCAGAACACAGGGCTCAACCTTCAGTGGCCATGCATCACTATTTCTGATCCAGCATAACAACATGCCTGTAAAAGACAGAGCTTGTAATAACTGCAGTACAGGAAAACAATCCCACCAAACAACCTCTTTGAGATCTGAATAGCTGGCTTGCAGAAGGAGAATTGCCCATTTTGCTCAATGCAGCAGTGAAGATGGGCTCATAGGATAAAGAGCACTACATGCTCTAGTAGACTGAGAGGTCTGCATTGATGCTTTTTTCTGAGTGTAAAATCCTGACTGTCATTTTTTGAGTGGAAGGTGAAGGTGACAGGCTTGGTAAAATAGGACCAGTCATAGCACAAATGGAAGGAGGAAGAAGAGATTGCATGTCAGCAGGGAACCTCTGTTTATGTTATTTCACGGCTGCAGGAAGAATGCTTGAAGCATTGTTTTAAATACTAAAACCAGTGTGACCTGATTCCAGGGTGGATAAATAGTAGTGCTCTTGGGCATGTGATCTCTCGTATACAAGCTACATGTGTTTTATCTCAGCCTAAGGTCTTTTTGGCACTCAAATTTAGATCCCATCCTCAGCTTTTCAGTAAGAAAAGATTAAAGGTCCCCATCCCCCTACAGCTGATTTCCATGCAGGAGAACATGCTAGCTCCAGATAAGAGCTGCAGTTGCCCTGAGTGGGTGCTCATTCGCACAGCCAGGACCCTGAGAAGAGTCATGGCACATATCCAAGGCAGTTCTAAAATGTGAGCACCTCTCCTGGGTGCTTGGGGTCTGGCAGCCTCATCTCAGGTGGAGTTTCAAAGGAAGAACTGAGGTTTCCACCATACTGGTTTCCTGAGGAGGGACAGCCCTCCCAGGGACACTGGTACCTGTGTCCTAGGCTTTACCTTGGCACCTGGCCCAGAGTTGAGAAGTCTTTACAGAAGTTGGCCAGCCTTTGCACACACTCCCCAACACAATGATGCTAAAAGAACAATGCTAAGGATTGTGAAAGCAGGCCCTCCTCAAGAAGGGAGACAATGGAGGAGAGCCAAAATAATGGCTGCCTTGAGCAATCTCATTTTGGGCTCCGTGAGTGTCTAACTCACCTGCTGTTTTAGTGCCTGGAGCCTTGCCTTTCTTAGTACACAGACTGCAGCTGCAGAGGAGCTGAACAGCAAAGCATGTTCAGCTTTGGATGGAGGAGGCTATTGCTAGTTAAGCTTTTTGTTGAAGAAACTGGAAGGATGTAGTAGTTGAGGTGGAGGCTGAAGGAAGACACTGTCTCACCGGCAAGACACTAGACTGCTGTTCCAGAGAGCTGGACTTTCTCCTTGCCTGTGCTGCCATGTACCTCTGGGATATCGCAGACATCACTTCAACCAGGTAAGGTATTCACTGCCTCTGAGTGTTTTCAGTGACTAGTGCTCATCTTGAAATCATAGGGGTGCTGATCTCTGCAGTGACAGAGGTCAGCGAGAGTCCTGCTCTCAACCTGTGCGTGCTATGGGAACGTGGTGGTCCCTGGGTAGGCAGACCATAGACAGCTCAAAGAGGGTATCAGAAATGACTGACTCTTTCCATCATGTGGTGAGCTGGTGATAATAAACACAGGAGTTGCTGTAAGCACTTCAGCATTTTAATGGTGTTACAGAAGAACTTGAGGGGAAATTAATAGGGCCAGAGTAGCTGGACTTGAATAGCATATAGTACAAAAGGCTGAGGAATCCGTAAGCCCTAGGCAAGACCCCCCCCAGAAGAAGTCAGCCCAGCCAGTTAAAATAGGGAAGCATTAGAAGACGCTGAATATAATGCCAACCTGCGCAATAGACACTGCTACCAGCTATCACAGGAATGAAATTTCATAACAAAAAGCCCATCTTGGTGTTTCCAGAAGGATTTCCTTTAGCAGACAGCTGAGCACCTGGGCTGATTAAATACAGATAAAAGTCTGAGCAACTGGAACAGTCTATCATGTTTTACTGCACCCTGGCAGTTCTAGCTAAAAAATATGCAGCAAACACATTCAGACCATTTTTAGCTCATCTCTGAATGTATACACACTGTGAGATAACTAACCATTTAGTCCCTGTAATGAACGTAGCGCAACACAGGGTCCATTAGCAGTCCTTCCATGGGAATGGGCACCCTGCTCAGTTCCCAGGGATGGGAATAGCATCTTGCAGCCTCTGCCATGAGACAACACGAGGCAAGATGCATATATTTGTGTTGGGGAACAGATGTTTGAGCAGGGCCATGGACAGTGGCAATGCCTGGAGACCACAGCATCATAACCTCAAGGAGCCCGTCACTGACAAGGACAGCTCGACCTTGAGCAGTAGGGAAAGTACTGAAGAACCCCTATTAGGAAGCAAAAAGCAGAGGTGCAAACTGCAAGAGGGAGGGGTTTGACAAATGTAACATTATGCTTAGCCAATCGTATGTTGGTTATCGTTTGAATGTTACCAATCATATCTTGACTAGCGTGCATAATGAACCCTAAGGATATATAAGTGAAGCCCTCAGATGCAATAAACGAGTTTGCTGCATGATCATATTGATTGTCATCATTCTCCCACCACCGGAGGGTCCTCGCCTACTGCAGATTTGCTGTCACCCCATCTTGCAGGCTAACGGAGAAAAGCAGGACAATGGCTCTTTTTCTTGGTTAGAGATGACTAGTCTCCTCTGTACTAGATAAGGACCTAAAAGCAGCAGTTAGCCATGAGTCTTTCCATGTTTGGCTCCACACATAGTAGAGTTGTGATGCTTCATGGCTGGCCAGAGCTGCAGGCACAGCCCCACCACTTTCCGCAATATGTTGGTGAGGCTCTTATACCTCTTTGCTGGTTTGAAAATTAGCTGCTGCCAGTCTCAGTTAAAGCACTCCCAGCTGGAGTTGAGGCTATCTATATTTGTGATTTTGATCTGCAATTGCCTGGTGACTTGTCAAAAGCAGTAAGTCATCAAGGAAAGAGCTGGGGTGAAACCTTGCAGACACTGGGCTTGTCGGCAGGGAGATCCTCAGACCTTGTTTTCCCCCACAGAAAGGTTTTTTTTGTGGGTCCCAGTTCCCTTCCTCAGGACTCCACTTGCCTCCCTGACAAATGATGTCACATCTCACCACTAGTGGCTTCTAGCACCAAGCTTTGCGAAATGTCCTACTTTACATCCAGAGGTCTAGCAACAGAGAGACAATCTAGTGAAAAGAAGGTGACAGTGCAATTAAGTGAAGGGGTGCCAAAGGCAGGAAAGGTTCAGATTTGCTCATGTCAATCTTTGTAAAGCTGGGACTGAGGCAAGGCCGTGATTCCTTAGACCAACACCTGGAAGCCACTGGCAGGATCACAGCACAGGCAGATGGGATGTTTCTGTTACTGGTATTACCATCAATAGTACTACTAAACAAGTGATGATAGAAAAATGTATCATCCAACAGTGTCCACCCTCCATTTCTGCACAATATGGCTTTAATTACACTCAAGGGCTCTAATATAACAAATTAGGGCTTAGTCAGTGTCCTTTGAAGTCAACAAAAAGATTCCTGTTGACTTGAGTGGGTATTTGCTGAGGACCACAAGCTGCAGAAATAAGTCTGAATTGCTGTGGTTCCATACAGGACTCTACCAAGGGATGGCTTTGCCTCCATGAGAAGCCATTGATTTCAGAGCCAGCAGAACTGAGACCCCATGACTGCCAAAATCAGGAGTGTGGATTTGTCAAAGCCCCCTTGCTGTGCTGTTCTCACTCACTTATGATCTGCAGAGGAGTTGCATGCTGGTCCATAACTCTCACCACTTACCCACACACCATCTTGTACCATTCCCAGGGAGTCACCCTTCTAGGACTACTATTTTCCTAGTTACAAAATGAGACCAGGTCATCAGCTCAGGCACCAGCTCAGAATCTGGCCTCTTTTTTGTTTCTCTTCATCCAAAAGAAATGGCAATCCACACTAATTTTTAAAACTGGCAGAGCTACCAAATCAGATTCAATTAGGTTCTTTCCACCCCTTGCACATGCCTGAAATAAAGCTTCTGTTACTGGAGTTTAGCTGACAAAGCTTTTGTGCAAGAAAGGAAAGTCTCCAGCTAGTTTTTCTGTAACTGAAGCCATATGGACTTGAAACTTGTTGAATCAATAACGAAACATGTCTGCGTCACAGAGCAGTTTTTATTTCAAGACATACAATTGACTGCAAAGTCACTTTGCTGGTTAAAACTACTTTTGTTTGTTTGTTTGTTTTAATTTGACAAATAATGTAGGGACTCGGCTGCTTGGGAGGATATGGTCTAGGTGACTGCCTGAGAAAGCTTTAAAAGATCTCCAAACCACCCTGAGGTTCCCTATTGACTCATTTTCATAATACTACACTGTAGCAAATGCTTGCCAGCCATTTAGGCTAGTTGCTTACGACATGCCAAGATATATGAAGAGTAAAAATGATTTCAACCTTCTAATATCCCATCCACCCTTCCCAACACATACATGATAGCTGCACTAAGAAGCAGGTGAGTTGCTAATGCAGATTAAGCTGTCCTTTGTGGAGCTCCCACAATTAATCCACCCAGTAACCACTGAACAAATAAATATTTCTGTGACACATCAGTGTTTCCGGATTTGGAAAGGACTTGACAAATGCCTAACTGAACTTGCACAGTAAGTGAATTGTGGTGGAGAATAGGGTGTGCAGCCTCTGGAAGAGAGCATGGAATGGCTGAAGTTGCTACTTGCTCAATGGTAGCATTTATTTTGGTTTATTTAGGTGCTTGAAGTGAAGGAGGAGGTTGGAGGATGCCAGAAGTCTTTCAGCAAAGCTTGCCAGTGTCAAGAAGGTTCTTCACTTTCATACAACATGCTCATAGCCACCTGAAGTCCATCCATACAATATGAGGTATTCCCCCTCATTTTGATTCTTGCCCTCAGTGTCAAACGGCTTTGTAATATGGATATAAAACAGCATTTCGTGGAACAATAAAAGCTTTGGTCATTCTTTTCAGAAAGCTGAGCTTTTCTGAATTTCCTTTCTTGTAGGCCCTGAGAATACTGTGCTTCATAACCTCTTGGTTCCTACTGGCCCTCAGACAAGCATAAGACCCCCATTCTTTATGAGCAGGAGGAGTGCTGTGTTGCATGGTGGTGGACTCTGGGCTGGCAGCTTGGGTTTCCTCCTCAGGGACTGTGGGAGCAGATGCCTTGGAGCTCATTTTTCCCTGGGTTTTCTTTCTTTCCATTCTGATTCTGAGGGAGGTAATTAGGGACTGAAAGGTTGCCTTAAGTGCAGCCTTGGGAATTGTATTTTACTGCAGACAGCGTTCCCTGTTATCAGTTATCGTACTATAACAAGGCCTAAAAATCCGGTGCACATATGATTCTTTCTTGGAAAGGTTTAGTATTGAAAAACATTAACCATGGAGGCAGATAAGAAGATACCTGTGACTATGGTGCACTGTGGCACTGTAAATGGAGGTAACTGAAGCCAGTGAGTGCTGGAAAGAGGCAGGTGCTGCTGGTAAATTGCTCAAATTCCAGTTTGGAGCTGCCAGCAAAATTGGAGTCCTGGAGCAAGGGAATGGAAATACCACAGGGGACAAAATTGTTACTAACCAAAATAGCTGACATAATCTGTGCTTGCACGGTTGCCTATCGGTAGGGATATATCTCAATTTCCTTGTGTGAATTTTCCATAGTAATTTATTGCTTTGGCAAAAATAAAAACCTCAACAAAACCCAAACAAATGAAGTGAAAAAACAAAAGAGTGCAATGTCTCATAATAAGCTCTCTCTGTTGTGGCAGCAGCTGCAGTTTCTCCTCTCAGATTTCTTTTCTGCTATTACTCAGAAAGAATCGGCAGCTGCTTAGGAAATATTCCAGAAAGATTCATTGAGAAGTTCCTGGTTGTTTTTCACATACTAATCTGACAGAAGTAACGTCTTCAAGGAAGGAACTGGTTCTCCTGGGTTTTGTCTGGTTCTCATAAATTAGTGGCTTCTGATAACACGGTTACCTAAAAGGAAACAACAGCAGGAAGAGTGCAGGTCCAGGTGATGGGAGACAAGTACATTTTTTATGTTACAAAGGGGGTGTGGGAATTGCTTAGGTTATTTTAATGATCAAGTTTGAATCTTTTCAAACTCTTCTGCTCAACAAAACTGCTTTCCAAGTGGGTGTATCTGGAGGCAACACCCAGAAGAGGGATCATTTGGAAAAGATGCAGACAAGGCTCCTCTAAAAGTATCATACCTTCAGGACATATTAACTCTGGAGTTATTTTGGTGCTGTGATTGTGCTCTGTACTTTAGGGCTGGAGCGTGCTGCATTCAGAGCCTGTTCAGAGAAGCTGTTGGGGTGGAGTTCAGTGGGACACTCCAAATCAGTGCCTCTTAACAGCCACTCCTATTGATGAGCTTTACTGTTCTTTCTTGTGCACCTTCTTTTAGCTGGGACACTTGCTTGACAAGAGCATTTCTCCCCATAATGAGGATGCCTCACAAGAGTTAGAGCTGATGCCCAACCCCAGTCAGGGAGCTGGAAACTAGTGGTTGTTAAAAAGGTCAGCGGGTAGAGGTGAGTAATCGTGCCAAGGCTCAGAGTTCCTCCAAACTGTGGCTGGAAGCTGTCACCCTGAGCCTTTACTCTGCCATGCATGAGGACATGCACCAGAGAAGTTTGCCCATCATTCAAAATCAAAAGGTGTTTGCCCTTCCCCTGTCCTTCTGTGTTACAGGCAGCCCTGCCTCTGAGCGCACTCCAGGAAAAATCTAAAGCTCTCAGTGGCATCCACAAGTGGAGACATGAGTCTTCACAGAGCCAATATGAAGCCTCCAAAGCTCTCAAGACCATGAATCTTGTTGCATAAAGAATTAAATGTAAAAGTTGCTTCTTCCTCTTCTGCTGTCACTAGAGGAAAAAAATGCAAGCAAACAAAAAACTACCAAAATCCTGGGTAAAACCAGTTTGAATTGGTGATGTCCAGTCCTGCAAAACACTGTCCACTGAACTATACAAACTCTAGGGAATGTGGAAGACATAACTGGGGCTTAATAGAGCTTTTACTGCTGGCTGCCTGGCCAATTATTTCTATGGAAAAATCTTTCCCTTTATTGGAGTGAGTTCATGATCATCTGCATAAAAGAAAGCTGTATTCTGAGAACACATATGCATTTGCATACGGATGGTGTTCTCTAGAAAATTATTTGAATAAAAATAAAAGAAGAATGAAAACAGGAGTTTTTACACAAGGGAAAAGTTAATGAACTCACTTCTCTTTCTTTCACTCCCTGATTAAATATTATGTTACCATTTTATCTTTGTGCATGAAGAATAAAGCCCCATTCTGTATTTTGCCAGCTTCATTCATGAAGCTTTGTATTATTTTTACTGCAATAAAAAATTAAAAATTACTCTCTCCATATGAGAGCAGAATGGAGAAGAGCAGTAATTCCCTGCAGTATGGAGGAAGGAGAAAGTGAAAGACTAGATAGCCCCTTTTGTTTGTTTGAATAAGCATGAGATGTGCTCCAGCATGTGCTGATGGAAGCAGTTGGAGAAGACTGGCTACAGAAGCTCAACAAGAAATGCAAAAAGCATTACCTACTATGTGAGACCTTTCTTTCTGAAGAGTGTTTTCTCTTTAATGCTCATTATTTCAGCGAGCCTGTGGGCTCAAAAGCAGATTGTAGGGATGTTTTAAAGTTGACTGCTTGGTCATTCTAATTCAGGTCCTGTGGTTTTTCAGTGTTGGTAACAAGTGGATCTTCAATTGGACCAGCTAAGCACCACTGGACTTCCTGTTCTGCAGTGGTCAGGTAGCTCAGATGAACTGGTATTACTCGCATGGGGCATCACCTAAAAAGGTGGCAGCAGAAGCATTGGCAACATTCAGATAAGTAAGTCTAGAAGTCCTTTGTATGCCCAAAGATTACTGGACATTTTCCAGTGACTTTATATTCAGCCACTGCTTTCTCACAGAGAACCAAAACTTGTCCTCTTCTGAAGTATCAGTGGTCTACATTAGCAAGACTTTTATATATTGTGATTTGAACCTGGATGTGTTTCCTTGCTTGCAGACCCTGTGGTCAGAGAGTAGGCAAGGATACTTTGTGCTGTAGTTCACTTTGTGGTGGGTTATTTTGGCTATCCTGGTGAGCCATAGTCCCTGTGTTGCCAACGGAGAAGCACCTTCTAAAAGTGAACATCTTCAAGTATACAAGATTTGCAAAGGCACAGATATATGGAGCATTGTCCTAGAAGGTAACAGGAGCCCCCACCTGATGGCTCATCTGAAGGTCTGAGGTGAGGTATAGGTTCTCTGAGAAGTTAGCATCTGAGTTTCCTCCCATTCTGATCATTATCCAAGAGTCACAGAAGTGCTCAATGAGCTTATGAGGTCTTTGTACTGCAGATACCCTCAAAATGCTGCGAGGTCAACAGCAAAGTGCCAAATCAGAATCAACGAGGCTTTAGTCAACACTCAAGAATAACAAGCCAACCAGTGGATTTACAGGCAAACTGTAACAGCTTGTTATCTGCTGTCCCCTGGGCATGAACACTGAGACATCTGCAGGTTTTGACCTGGTTTTTATTCTGCTGGCTCAATAGCTAGTTAGCTGGCCATCCAATGTGGAAACAAAACAGATGGGATAAGACAGCAAATTGCAATAGCAGAAGATGCTGGACTATCAGGATGCCAAAAGGACTGGAAATAAAATGCACAGGTTGCTTTGCTCTCCTCTATTATTTGTGTATCAGGATCTCAGACGTTTCTGGAACTCTGTTAAAACAAGAGGTTTCAGTTTGCCAGTTGTCATTGAACTTTTATGTTGGTTTTATTTTGCATATATTTTGCACCTCTAATCTCTTTGCTTGGCACGGCAAATTAGAAATGAATCTGAAAAGCACACACTGAAACTTCACTGACTTTCACTGATTTTTATCTGAGAACACAAAGCTCTTTTCACATCATCTCCTCCAGTACCATCAGAGGAATGGAAGACCTCCCCAGAAGACTGACTTTTGGATAGTCCTTTGGACTGAGATCTCTGCTCCTTGGGATGCAGTGACTGCGCTAGCTTATATCATGCCGCTTTCCTGTTTCTAGGCTCTTGTTAATAAAGTGTGTGCCCAGATTGTCAGATGGGTTCAGGATCAGCAGCCCCAGCCTAATCTCTTAATTAACCCCCGCTAATGTAAATGAACTCAAAAAGATTCTTTTAGCCTCAGTGTTGATTCTTTTAGCCTCGAGTCCTCTTTTGAAAAGACAGCATATTTTTTCTTTCATGGTTAGGTATAGCAAAACCACTGTCTTGCTCTATGAGAAGGATCTGCCACATCCTATGGTGCTCACTTCTCATCCCTGGATTATAGATTATTTTAAATCAACTCAGGATAATAGGCGACAGCTCACTGAATGTTAGATGTAGCATTTCAGTTTTGTGTATGCAAGATGCCTCCTGGCTTTTTGTTTCCATAATTTCCATGTCTCAGAATGGCCTGAAGATTGGGTTATTTGCCTTGTGTAGTAGATGGTAACAATATGTGAGGTTCGGGGAGCTGTCAGAGATATGCACTGTTACTGCTTCTGTTTTAATCTGATTTATCCTCATCGCACATATGTCCTACTCATTGCAATCAAGGTCAGAAAAGGATTTGAGCCTATTTCTGATGTGGGAAGACATCAGCCTCACAGGTAAAAAACACAAAGAAGAGCTAGATTCAGGTTGACCTTAGTGAATAAAGCAAACTCCCAAAATGGACTGTTACTGGACTATATCAAGAGACTGAATTTGAAGCAGGGCAAGAATTGTACCTGCTCATGTTAAAAGCAGACTCTTCTCTCCCTCATGACTTCAATTTTGCCTAGAAGGTTCTGTAGAAAAACAAACAAAATGCCAACAGAAATGCTTCTATTGTTTTCCTCCTCTGTTTCTAATGAAAACTGTTCCTTTAAAACAGAGCAATATCCTCCCCTATGATTTTTGCAGTCACAACGCAGAAAGAGAGAAAACCTGAAAGGAAAATTGACTCATTTTGATTTTTCCTAGCTCAAGACAGGAAACATGCCAGTGGGAAAGAGAAAAAAAATCATGTTGAGTAAATCTGGATTTTAAACAGCCTCTAATGATCAACAGCAATCATACAAATATTTATTTCTGGTTTTAACAGTTTATTTGTGTTTAAGCTGGCAGCTGATCTTTAATTTGATACTCCATTTCCTTTACATAAATATATATATTTTTTAGATAGTTTTTTTAATTATACACTTCGGTAGGCATTCTGACAGCAACTTGTTAGGGAATGATTTTGTCACATACTGCCTTAGCATGCACTTTCTGTTCACTCTTTGGTTGTTGATGTTCGATTCAGTACTTGCAATCAAATACTGTTTGCACTGAACCTGACAAGAAAATGTCTAATAGCTTCAACAAGGTGTTGATTTTACCCTTACAGTCCATGGTGCAGTGGGAGCTGCCATTAAGATCTAAACCAAAATTTTTAATATCTGTCTAGTGCTTTGAAGTGCAGCTCCTCACATTGGAGAGTAAGCATTCACAGTTTCAACCAAAAAGCCATGGAGCGATTGCACCCCTGCTGCTGGAAGTGGGAAAGAGAGGCATGAAGTAGGAGGATGTCTCATTTGTGGCATAACAGTTTGGATAACTTTTTTGCATGTAGTTTGCTCATGTGGCATCAGTAACATGGATTGTGCAACCCACAGCCACAGATAGGTCTCTGCAACCTGCCTCTTTCCTAGTTATTACGTCTCCAACCTGCAGACCATCTAGACCACCTTGCTGCAGGCAAGCATCTACAGATATGCTGCTAAATCTGTACATATGCAAGGAAATATCATGACACGTGGGTTTTTCTGCTTGTGTGTTTAGTGCTGAAAAATGACATCAAATTCCACAAGAGCTCAGCATCTAACATAAAGAAACTGCTTATGAATGCTTGAATAGTTAGGAACCAAACTTCAGGAATCCAGATTTGAAAAATGTAGGCAGTCTTTGAAAGATGTATTGAAAGGAGGCTAGTCTAAAACTGCCCATGAAGTCTGAGAGTTTATGATGTAAAGAAATATGTAGCTTGTGGTGTGTGCTTCCTACTTTTCATGGATTTCATTATGCCTTTCTGCCTGACAGAACAGCTGTAACATTAAACCTATTGAAATTTGTTAAGTGCTTAGAGGCTCACTGAAGGGAGGCAGTAGAGGAGTAAAAGGTACTCAATTTTCATTGTGATTCTATCAGGAAAGATAGTTTCCAGAGCGTCTTCATAATAAGTAAGAACAAATAACTGCAAATGTAGAACCTGTTCTTTCCTCATTAATGGGTATCTTTGGGTCTGTGGTTGAGGAGAATCTCCTTTAAGTAGAAGGTGAGTATAGATTTGAAGATTTGGATTAATATTTCAATACCTTTTGTAGGGCCATGGCTTGAACTGGTGTGCTTTACTACTGCATGAACACTATCCAGATCTACTGGCATTTAAATAATAGTGGCAAATTGTTTGACCATTTTCTCCTGTCAAATTTCAACTAGGTTTTCCAATAAATCATTGATTAATGCTTTTTCTTCATTATTTGGTTAGCTCAATAGCCAGCTGAACAATATTCATCAAACAAATTACTTACTTTTCCCCCATCAATCTGCAAATGATCTATTCACAAATACTTTTTACATGAGGCAGCCAGCTCTAGCCAGGACAAATCAAGGTAATTTCCCAGTCTTTTGATCAAATGCCAGTAAGACTTTATCTTGGACAGCTCAATAGAGGCAGGTTTTAATGCATAATACATAATGGGTAAGCTGAGGTTTTCACTGTTCTTTGTGAGTTCTCTGCTATTGCCTATATTTCTCAGTAGTTCAACTGAGAGAGGAATGATAGGGGGACATATATTTTCTATCCAGATATGCTCAGACACATTTCACAAAGCCAGCTCTTCAGCTCTGAGGGTTTAGGGCTCACATCAGCCACAACCATGATGGGGCAGCCCCTTGGCTGGAATATGCAAGCTGTTTAACAGAGCAGGAGTCAAGGAGAGGAAACGAAGATGAGTATTGTGCCCACTCCAAAACACAAAAAAAATCTTAGAGGCAGAATGAAATCAAGCAACATGGAATTTGGCCAGTACACTGGGGATAATGCCTCTAGCTCTTGAGAAAAGAGTCTTTAATGAGTAGCCAAGACACAAGACAGCAAATCCCCATGTAGATGTCTCTAGGATAATGTTCACACTGTGGTTCCTTTTCCCCAGAGTTCTCATACAAGCGATTTGGAAGCCACTGACAGTTCCTTCCTGCCCTTAGTGGCTGTCATATTGCTGACAGAGCTGATGAGCATGGCCTTATCTGCCTGTATGCCTACCCCTCTCTTTTGCTGCGGAGAGCTTAAGGCTGCTACACACCAGCAGCAAGGGGCTTCAAGTAGATAGGGCAATGGGGCCAAAAGATTTCTCCCCTGCTTAAGGTTTGCAGCCAGCAATCTGCACTGCACATTAGCAGTGCTTTTGCAGCCTCTGCCCCTGAATAAGGTGCTGGATCATCGTCAGGGTGGGTCCTTCTGCTGCTGGTTGGAGATGTACCGGACTTTTGAAAGCAGTTTACCTTTGCACTCCATGCTGCATGCAGGCCTGCTACGCAGTTGTCTCACCTTTGTCTTCTGCTGCTCAGGCAACAAAGTGGGGAGAACAAGAGTCATTTATCCATGTTTGTAAAGAGTGAAACTTCGCAACAGCAAGCAAATATATATTGGAGGAGTGGCACAAAAAGGGAGTGGTTGCATATGGGTTTCTGTAGGATCAGTGTGTGTTCAGGCACATCTGTGCATGTATAATAATATATCTAATACAACACTTCAATCTTGATCCTTCCTTGAGATTCTGCTGGTTAATCTAGTTACTCTCAAATGAGAGATGCCTTCACCCTATGCATTATGCAGAAATCTAGGTATGATGAAATGTAGGCAAATACTTCTTCCACATCATCAATAAATGAATTACATGTGGTATCTACTCAAAACAACAACATGCTAAACACTGAAAATCAAATTGGATGCCTTTCTGAGAAACCAACAACTAACCACATATTTACTCTGCATCTCACGAATAAACATGGTGAAAGAACAAAAACAGAGGAAAATATTTCTCCTGACTTTATACTTGGAGAAAGCTTTTGACTCACTCTGGCTCTCGAAGCTGAGCTATGCAAAATGGAATTGGCAAGGGGAAAAAATGACATAATCACATACATGTAACAATCCATTGAAAGTAGGACACACAAAAAAGAAGAAAACAGGCTTTAAAGGAGAAGGTAGACTAACACAGCAGCCAGCTTCATGCCTGCTCTTTCTGTCATCTATGCTGGAGATTTATCAGCCCCAGAGAAACAGTTCTCAAACTGAATGAGGGATCTGAAGCACCTGCTTAAATTGTCACAATACTACAAAATGTATTTTAACACACCCTGCTGCAAGGCCATGTAGTGAGGAAGGAAGAACATTGGTGATGAATGGCAGGCTAAAGATGCTCTCTTAGAAAACACAGATGCAGAGAGAGCTGGAGATTCAACATGGGTAAAGGACCCCACAAGCTTTTTGTGCAGTATAGGCAGTTAATGGTCTAATTCCATTTTTAGAGAAGTGAGAGAAGGAAACCAAACAACGACTGAGAGATGATTTTTACTTTGTGCACAGCACGTGTGTATAGAACACAATGGCACTGTATCTAGGGTGGGTGCCTGTGAGTCAAAAAGCGCTTAGAAATATTGGAGAGTGAAAAATGCTGCAGTGGCTGAAACTGAATCTTACAGTGTGAGGCTTCAAAGGAAACACTCTATTCAGCTTAACAAGGAGAATTGGTAGGAGCACCATGCATATTACTTACCCATGAAAATGGGGGGGGTACAGTTTTTAGGCAAAGGCATAATAAGTCCTGACATCTCAAAGTTGGATGAATTCAGCCTTAAAGGAAGCATTTTCCTGGCAGCAAGAATAATTATATTCGAATAAATTAGTAAGTAGAGCAAGGCACTTGCCATTACTTGGAGTCTAAGACAAGATGCGCTGTCTTTCAAACTCACTTTGATACAGCTGCTGGGAAAAAAGAAATCTATGGCTTGTGTGTATGGGTCAGATTAATGGGTTACAGTGGTTCTTTCTGGCACCTGTTGAGAACACCACACACCATAGCTCAGAACAGCAGGGATTTACCTATTTCGGGTTTACCTGTTCTTTCCACCAGTGTAACTAACTGCAGAGCAGTGGTGAAGTAGACGCTGATATCTAGCAGTGACAGTAAGAGCAATAGGGTATTCAAAATGGGACAATCGTGAGAAAAATTTTCCAAGGACATAATGAAAATCATCAGGTCACTGCTGTACTTTTCAGCATGGTAATTTATGTCCTGGATCAGTGTTCCTCAATTAGCAACAGAGCACAGGAAATAAGAAGTACGAAGCAAATGTGGACTGGGGTCTGCAAAATGAGCGGCCTTGTGCACCCAGTAAACTTTGCATCCATGACTGCATCCATGTGTATGTATCAGGATCACTGCTGCCAGGCATAAGAAGCACAAGCGGATGTATTTTCAGCATGAGAGTTTGATGAAGGTGCAGCAGTTTAAATAGCATGATGGAAGGTGACCAGTAAGTGAGAGCTGTTCTAACCTGTTTTCTAAATTTTGTGTAAGGGACATGTCTTAGTTTACAGAAGTGATGTTTTTCAGTGAAGGAAAGATGTATTTGAATGCTGGCCAAAGGAGGTAGAGCAGAAAGATTGGAAACAGGCAGCAAGAACAAACAGGCACAGGAAGGTATTGTAAATACAGGTGAAGAGAGTCTTGTTTTGTTTGGGCAACCTTTTCTCAGTCATGCTTGTGGATTCAGCTTCATTTGCAGTTTGGGAGCTAGGAGAACTTCAGTGTGGACAGGACTAAGTAAACCAACCCCAGGCACCTCATGGCTGCAGCTCTGCAAAGAGATCTACTGTGTACAGGAACTCAGGTAATTATGGTTGGAGGGTGAAAGTTCTCATCATCAGTTTTAGGAGCATCTTTTTTCATTCCTACCAGGCAACCCTCTCTACTGTAAAGCGTTACAGAATGAGTACCAAAGGCAAAACTAAAATCAGTCCGATAATCATGCTCAGTTATGAACACAGCACACACTTCCTGCTAGTGGAAGTAAACAACCTCACCCAAGCCAAGGCATGCTCAAGACCAAGGTGCACTGGAGATGCTAGAATAAATTCTAAACCAGCCATTTTATGTGGGAGAAGCAGCCCAAATCTGCATAGGCTCTGGAGAATCCCCACTCACAGAAATGGTGTAACGCAGACCCAGCACCACCAACAACAGAACTGATAGCCTGAAGGGAGCCTGGGCAGCAAACTGCACAACGCACATGAGAGCGCTGGTTTTCAGTTAAGCGAAATGAAGCAGCAGATAACTGTCTGAGTTACTAGAGAGCAGGCCAGTGCCTCAGTTCTTTGTTTTTACAAACAGGAAATTAAATCCCCAAGCAAACAAAAATCTCTGTGAGCAGGCCGGGAAAAAAAGGTGGTGGAGCGGTGGCAAGAATCCCGTGTGGCACCAGCCCTTTGCTGAGTTATGTGGGGAAGGCAAGCAGGGGAAAAGAAACCTTGTCCTAAACAGGGCAGCACTGCTTGCGTGGAAAAGTGACCCTATCTCCTGCTTGGGGCAGAGGGCATTCATGCTGCCCCTGCGCTCCCTGTCCTAACCCAGGCTGCGGAGGGCAGGGACAAAAGTGGTCTCCCCCGGAGGTGGGGTGTGAATCTAAGGGCGCGTGGGTGGGGACACCAGCGGAGCTTGCAATCAAGGCGGTGAGCCCGGGTGTAGGGAACCTCCGCGTCTGGGCTGTGCGCGGATCAGCAGGCAGCCCCCGGCCTCGGTTTGCGTGGAGACAGAAATGGGGGTGACCCCCAAGCCTGTGTTGTGGTTCCGTGTGGGGGAACCCTGGGCTGCGGATGTGCCCGTGAGAAAAGGCGCCCTCAGCCGATCCTCGCGCCAGGGGTACCCGCTTGGGGTGGGGGGCACAGCGGACACGAGAAGACCTCACCTCGGAGAGGCGGGGCCGGGGAAGAGTGGGGGACACCGCGGGCAGGGCAGGAGAGGCGCCATGGAGGCCCCGCGGGTTCGCAGAGCTCAACGGCTGCTCCCGGGCGCCAGCAACGGGGAGCCCGGCTCCGGGACCTCTCCCCTCCGCCGAGCCCGGGGGCTGTCCCGGCCACGTGTGCGTGATGGCCCCGGGAGGCCGGGAGAGGCGGACGCGCTCGGTGAGGGGCTCCCCACGCCGTGAGGCCGGCTCTGCTCCCCTCTCGGGGTGCCTGAACCCGGCCACGCCAGACCCCCGCGCCTCCCCCGCTACCTGCCGGAGGGGGCGGGCGCTGGAGAAAGTTTGTCTCTGTGGTTGGCTGCGCGGTACGGCGCGGCGCGGCCGGTCGGGGCGGTTCCGTGTGCTCGCAGGGCGGCGGGACGCGAGCTGTCGGCCGAGGAGCACGCTGCCGGCGATCTCGCTTGCGCAGGGAGAGGCACTCGCGTAGCCCTGCTAGCATGGGGCACCGCGGCCTCAAGGCGTCCTGCCTGCCTTTCGTCGTTCTCCTGCTGCTGCTCGGTGAGCCGCGGGCTGGGCGACCGGGACAGCGGGGAGGGCGGCGGAGGGGGCCGGGTTGTGCTCGGACACCTTACCCTCAGGTAGCGGGGGAGAGCCGGGCCCACGGGCACGGACCCCTTGGCGCGGGGGGGACCGCCCGCCATGCTGTGCCCCCCCTGAGGCGCGGCGGAGCGCAGCCAGGCGCTGCCCTCCGAGGGGCGGCGGGGCCGGGCTGAGCCGTGCCCAGCTCTGCTGGCCGGCAGCCGCCTTCGTCCTCTCTTGGCGCGCCCGGTGGCATTAACGGTCGGCGCAGCCCTAATGGCTCCGCATTCCCTCGGCTCCCGCTGCTCCCTCCAAGGCCGGGGCGCGGATTGCTGCCGCGTATCTCCCCGGAACTTTAAGGGGGATGGGGCGCGGGGCGTGCTGCTTGCTGCGGTTCCCTGGCGAGAGGGGTTTCCACAGGCGGCCGGGGTGACGTGACAGTGTGGCCGTAGCTGTTCCTACGCGACCCGGTGCATGGGCTGTGGTCGCTGCAAGGTAAGGGCAGTGAAAGTTCACCTCGCAGGGCGTGAAGTGGGTCTTTTCAGGGCCGAGGGGGAGATCCTTTTCCTGTCTTCCTCCCGGCCTCGAGGGAAGCTGCAGGATGGGCCCCCACAGCTGTCAGCGGGAGCCTGGGTTCTTGGGGCACCCCGGTGTTGAAGGAAGGGGGAAGAGATGCTTGTGCACCCTCTCCTCCTGGCTCTTGGGGTTTGCTGCCTCTGCTGTGAAGTTTGCAAAGAGAGAACGAGTAATTGTGTAGGTGATGTTTTACGGCGTGTTCGCATAATTGTGTAGCTGTCGTTAGTTTAACCCGTGGCGTTATTCCTCACTGGTGTCAATGACAGGCAGGCGGTGTGCAGAAATAAAGACGCTATAGCAAGAGCTACACAAAAGGGTGAATGGTGGCGTTTGGTTTTTTGCTCTTCCCTTTCCTCTCACACATACTCCT
>JAOEHY010003448.1:0-10307 GCA_025447955.1 Psilopsiagon aurifrons | reverse complement strand
GCTGGGGAGGGACTCTTCATTAAGGACTGTAGTGATAGGACAAGGGGTAACGGGTTCAAACTTAAACAGGGGAAGTTTAGATTGGATATGAGGACGAAGTTCTTTACTGTGAGGGTGGCGAGGCACTGGAACGGGTTGCCGAGGGAAGTTGTGAATGCTCCATCCCTGGCGGTGTTCAAGGTCAGGTTGGACAGAGCCTTGGGTGGCATAGTTTAGTGAGAGGTGTCCCTGCCCATGGCATGGCCACAGACTTGAAAATGCAGAAACTAAATAATGAAATATCTTCTCTTTTTCAGACACCTCACAGCAGAGGGAAAGATGATGCAGTAACTGGGACCCAGGGACTGAAGGGCACATGCTTTGGGTTGGTGTTATCAACACTGCAGCTGAAGGGCATCTGTGGGTTCTTTGAAGAATGGCAGAATAGAGCAACTGAGACTGTCCATAACCCCAGAGGAGTGAAATAATGATCTTGGTGTTCATGGCAAAAGCTTGGTCCAGCTCAAATCAACAGTCGAAGCTGGAGAAACTTCCTCTTTTGGACACAAGCACACACACCCCACGGGCTTTCAGCCATCAGCCACACCAGTAAATGCCAGGATGCAATTCAGAGACTTACCTTCTCCAAACGGAAGGTGATTTCTCTGGTGGACATTTGCAAAATAGGAGCAATGAACTCACACATGACATCTGTTTTCATGATCAGGGTTTTCCCTGCTGTGTTCCCCACAACAGCATGACACAGCAGCCGCTCCTTGACCACCTGTGTACAAGAGAGACATGTCACCCAGTGGGTGTTATCAGGGCATCCAGAAAAAAAACACTCCATTTGCTCACCACCCATGGACTCCATTACTGACATAGTTACAATCATTGGTCTCCTCAATAGCACCTTTTTCTTTCTATGCTGCATTCTACTGATTCTGCACTCAGATGTTCCTAATGCTACAACCCAATAGCCACAAAAGGCACTCATGAGTCATGTGCTGCCTACAGTTGTAATAATACCTGCCACAAAAGTTTATTGGTTTCATTTGTCCTATTGCTACACATAATGGTTACAGAAAGCTGTAGGAACTAATTAACAAAAAAAAAAAAAACAAAAACCAACCCAAAACCAACAACAACAACAAAAAAAAAAAACCCAAAACCCAACTGAAAACTATATTAAGGGAAACGGCTGATAGAAAGACCAACAAATACCAGGAAACCCTCCCTTGGAGGTTTGGCAGAAAGGATCCACGGGAAAAATGCCAATAACCAGCCTGTCTTCCTAGGGTGTAATGCGCCCTCCTAGAGCTGGTTTTAAGACAAACCTCCCCAGGAAAGAGATGTCTTGCATTTTGCATGAAAGCCCTCTGCTTAAGCTGGATGCTCTTATATTCAAGACTTTTTTCTTGATTTCTCATGGTTTCATTGTTTCCTCCTTTTATTTCTCACTCTTCCTTCTTACACATCAGCACAATGCAACTCCTCAGAGTCTACAGGCCTCAGAATCATCTGTGCTTCACACACAATACAGGGAGTTGGGCTTCTGACCAACCTGAAATTCTCAAGACCAAGGAAGAGCCTTTGACTGCAGGAGCCAGGTAGCTACAGATGAGCTCACAGATGCTCTTTAAACTTTCTAGGCAAGGCACTCTTACCAGTGCCCTGACCACTTTATTTCCTTTTTGGTACCTTCTTCCCTCTTCAGCAGAACCTCTGGACTCAGAACTGCACAGGGACAGTGCCACTGCATGGTGAGTAATCAAGTCCTCCTCAAGCTACCACCGAGGCAACCCTTTAAAACACCTTTTAAACAGGACAGCAGGAGCTTAATGCATATTTTTTCCCGTATTTGCCTAAACACCTGTGCCTAGTGCTCCTGGAACCAGGGAATGCAAACCAGAGTCAGCTGGCAGCAACTCTTAAGAGTTGGATTTCCCCTGGAAAGACAGGTCCAGAGAGGAGAATACCCAGTGACCCTGCTGAAATCTCTGAGTTGCCACCCAAGGGTGCTGCAAGATCCTTGGGACATCGGGGCTGGCTGCGAGACTGGGGTGAACTGTTACAGAAATACTGACACAAGTCAAGTTATCAATTACAACGAACCCTCGGAACAATCTCCTGCATGGATGAACGTCATTCTGATCATTAGAGCTGGCACACTATGTTAATTTCTCTTCTTCAGGACTCAGTGCTAGACAACTCCTCTCTGCCCATGTTTGTCTACAGAGGAAAAACGATGCTGCTCACAGGTACTCCCTCTCTTCCCTCATGTTTTTTTTTGTCTAACTCACTGCTTCCCCAGGCAACAGCACTTTGCATTTTTTAATTTATTTTTTGCCTGTGCTCCTAGTTTAAGCATAACTTATTTTCTTTGCCCTCCCTTCCTGCCTTGGCACACAAGAAACTGTAACCTGCTGTTTGCCCCTGACTTAGCAAAAGTTTCTGCAGGCCACATTTTGGTACCAGCAAGCTGGGTTTATGGCAGCTATGAAAACACAAAAAAGCTGTAGCAACTGATGATGCCAACAAAGAAAGCAACTGGTGCTGCCACGGTAACTTGTGGCATCTTATTGAAATGCCACAGCTTATTGAAAGCATTTGCTCATTTGCCCAGGCAAATGTCAAGGGGCTGCAGAAGAAGTGATCTGACAATGAAGGCTCAGCCCTTACAGGGAACTCACCCGTGGAGTGCTAGAGGAGCCTTCCAGCAGCATCTCCACTGTTTTGCCAGGCATCAGCTCTGCCCTCACTGGTTGAAGCTTAAATACAGGGCAGGCAGGACTGGGGGCCTGGGAGGAAACCTTGACTTTGGTGTTACTGATGGGAGGGAGATGATCACGCCGGTGAGACACGGTGAAACCTTCTGTTCTCCAATAGAGTAGATGGGTGCGTTGTCCTTTGTTTGTTATCTTGAAGCTGTAACAGCAGGGATCCAGGCTAGACGAGAAGCAGAGATAGAATATGTCATGGGACCTGCTATTTCCCAGCAGTCACCCAGCTTCAGCACCCTGATGGCACGATCTGACTGCATACTCAGTGATAAAACCTCCTCCCAGAAGGCTGACCTAGCTCAAAGCTTCAGCAAAAGACAGACCTTGGCTGTCCCTAAGTTTATGACCATCAAGCAGGTGGTCTGCTTGCGTACAGTAAGGAAAAGCTTCTTGAAGACCATGATCTTGGTTGCTGTAGACAGAGCATCACCAGCCTTTGGTGCTTAATACACAGAGTGCTGCTCCAAGGTGCTCCCTGCAGGTCTCACTGCATCGGGCACTGAGCTGGTCTGTCCTGGCTTCAAGTAGATGAGGGAACAACTTTGCTGCCATTTCACCTTCTCTTGTGAGCTGCTGCCTCAGATGGCTTCCTCTGAATGTGCTACTGGGGAGCTGCAGGGTATATCGACTCATCTAGTGATCTGGACACCACTTGCCTCTGATGGTGGGACCCTTGCCCTGGCACCCATGTTATCTCTCATCCCATAGGCAGCATCCAACCCTCATCACCCCCACATCACCCTTTGCCTGAATGGTACAGCTGGCTTTGAGTTTTAGGAAGATAAATGCACTGTGAAAACACCTGTGAGAAATTTCCCCAACACAAACATAGCAGCAAGGCCAGCTCAAACTGCTGAGGGAATGGAACAACAGAAGACTATTAGCTGAGGCCCTCAGTGACATGGTTTAGTGGTGGTCTTGGCAGTTCTGGGGTAATGATTGGATTTGATGATCTTAAAAGTCTTCTCCAAGCTCGTTGCTTCTATGATTCTGTGACTCTGTAACTAGAGCTTGACCTAAACCAAAATGAATATTCAATGGAAATTTGTTCCTTCATGTTAAGAAACACTAACTGCAGGCTACTCTTACCCTCTGTAAATCTGAGCTTAACCAGAAAATTAATTGTTCCTAGAACAATTATTGTCTTTTTCATGAAAGGTACAGAATACATGGCTTACAAAATGACCATCTGGCACAAGCAACTAAACAGAAACATTGAGGTGACAGTATAGAACACACCAGTCTTGGTAACATATTGTTAAAACATGATGTGTACAAGCTTAATATGAAATGGTTTATGTTTTGGACAGCAAAAGATGAAAGTCTGCAGAAGCTTTGGGTAGCTGCAGGATCTGTAGCTCTGGTAAAGCTCAACTCAACTGGATCCAACCTCAGCTTCTCTGGTGGCAGTGGTTGCAATGGCAACAACTCCAAACCTGGAGGCAAAGATGTGAAAGGGGGCCAGAGGATGATGACACAAATCACACTGATGTCTCCTCCACTGTGTAGCTAGTTTGTGGCTGCATGGAGGACAGGAAATGCTGGACAAGCATCAACCCTCCTGCAACTTCCCTGCTTAAGTGGACAGATGTGGGTGCATATTTAAACCCCAAAATCTACACTGAGTGCTCATGGTAGGATTAACCTGTTCTTTCTACCCCAAAATGTAGGTATCAAAGCACTGCTGACCCTCTTTGCAGAGAGAGAAAGGATCAGGCACCTCCAGAAGACTATTCTTGTCCTAAGAGGTCTCCAACACAAGGCAAACAGGAATTTGAAAAAGCTTATTTTAGTCCCATTTTTAAGAACGGGCCTGGTTTCAGACACACACAATGGAATGAGTGAATTCCCTCCTTCCAGCTCAGCTCTTTCAATTAATTTATCCTGCCCAAACACAGCAGACTTCTCCTCCTCTCCCTTTCAGAGCTGGTCCTGTATCCATGCTCATGTGACCATGCCTATGGCTGCCACTGTGGCAGTGAAGCAGGCAGGAGAAACAAGGAAAGAGACACTACATCTGTTAAAGAGCAGCATGGCAGGGTAGCCAGGGAAAATGAGTGAACTGAGGGATGATACATGGCAAAGACAAATTCCACTGCTCCTCCAGGACTCCCAGGCAGAGAGTAGGTAAACCAGCACCATTAATTTTATCAAGCAGCTGTTAACAAGCTACTGCCAAGGCTTTCCACTGTTGTGAGATAATACTCCATAGTGAATGGAAAAGCAAGCAACATTATTGTGGAAAAGTATGTTCAGACTTGCAATGCAGCATCTTTCAGCTAGAGGCTTCCATGACCTGCTGGTTTTCTAGAAATCTTTGATAAAGTGAGGAAATAAATCATAGAATGATTAGGGTTGGAAAGGACCAGTAAGAACATCAAGTTCCAAAAGCCAGCCATGGGCAGGGACACCTCACACCAGACCATGTCACCCAAGGCTCTGTTCAACCTGGCCTTGAATACTGCCAGGGATGGAGCATTTACCACTTCTTTGGGCAGCCTGTGTCAGTGCCTCACCACCCTCACAGCAAAAAACTTCTTCCTTATGTCTAACCTGAACTTCTCTGTTTAAGTTTGAACCCATTACCCCTTGTCCTATTGCTATTGTCCCTAATGAAGAGCTCCTCTCCAGCATCCTTGTAGGCCCCCTTCAGATACTGGAATGCTGCTATGAGGTCTCCACGCAGCCTTCTCTTCTCCAGGCTGAACAGCACCAACTTTCTCATCCTATCTTCATATGGAGGTGCTCCACTCCCATGATCATCCTCGTGGCCCTCCTCTGGACTTGTTCCAACAGCTCCATGTCCTTCTTATGTTGAGGACACCAGAACTGCACACCATACGCCAACTGGGGACTCACGAGAGCAGAGCAGAGGGAAAGGATCATCTCCTTCAACCTGCTGGTCACACTCCTTTAGATGCAGCCCATTTATTATAACTAAAGACAATTCAGTGACAATTTAGTGACAATTTAGCAACTGGTTTCCATTTCAGTAGCTTTTGATAGAATCTAACATCTTTCAAGTGGTCATAAAGTGTTTCTAAAGGAATCCCTGTGGCTTCAGTAAAACAGAACCAGGACTTTGAGTACTGAAGAACTAGCCTGAAGGACTGCAGCACAATTCCTCCTTGCTGAGTCCATAGGGGAAGTGGGAGCCAAGAAATACCCTACCTGAAGTGGGGTCCCAGGTTGAGCTCTGGAGCAAAGGGTTTGTCAGTGACGATCGTGGTGCCAATGCCAAGAGCCTGGACAGGGATGACAGAGGTATGGCTGTTCTTTACAAACAGCTTCACCTCATCATTGAATTCCTCCGTGTCATTCAAGTTTGCTATGACAGCCACAGACACCACAGCCTCAGGGGGGATCACTCCTTTACTGGGTTCAATTCTCCAGCATGAGCGTTTGTCAGCCTGTAAGACAAGCCAAATGCTAATTTAGCATGGAAACCATGGGTCCTGGTCTCTAGTATGATGCAGGAAGAGGAAGGACTAAAGGTAGGAAAGTAAAACCCACAAAGGTTTAATTTCTCTAAACCTAAGCTATGGTGTTTGGAAATAGGGAAGCAGCAACTATGCAGGAACCTACTCAATCTGTATTTTACCCTCCCTTAACAGACTCACTTCATAAACCTAATTTTGCCCAACCCAAGGGATGCTCATCCTCTGGAGATGGTTATTCACCCTTCAGTCTCTCTTTTGGAGTGCACGGCAATGGAAGCTTTCTCTCTCCTGTTTTCCCAGCAATGATGGCCAGCTGTGCAGAAGGGCTCAAGGCCAGAGGAAACCAGAACTGCTCAAATCCCACCTCAGCAGCCACATGGTTTGGGGGATACTGCTGACAGCCTGAAGAATAACTGCAAAACCGGCTGATCAAAACCCCAACACCAAAGTCTTCTTTCCCAAGAGTTAGGCAGTGCTTTTCAACAGCCCCTGAAGGACTGAAGCACTCTGTTCTCACTGATCACCAGCTGCAGTGAGGTGCCCCAGCACCCTCTGCTCTGAAAAATTCAGCTATAAATATTTAGAGTAGGGCAGTAAAGCAGTAAGAGAGAGAACTGCAAGACATGCCCTGTGGGCATGGCCTGGGTTTCCCAAGCACTCTCTTCCTCTGGTTTCTCATGGACATCCGTCTATGGATGTGGCAATTAAGGTATTGCACCCTGAGCCCATCTAAAACCACATTCAGGGGGTGCAAGCTTTGGAGGAGATATGCATACAATACTCCCTGGCCAGCATGAAATGTCCTGGGATGTAGATGTATGGCCCAACACGGTGTTAGTGGTATATGGGCCACAGTTCAGTGCTGTGTTTGGGATGACAGGTACTATTCACCCCAAAATCTTGCCAGTACTGTAAAAGAAGAGGCTTTTTTTCCACTTTTTTCTTTTTTCTTTTTTTTTTTAATGAAAGCAACAATGTCCTTGGAGGCCTGATACAATCCAAGGAAGTGCTTGATTCAGGTGAAGTCAGCTTAAGCTTCCATCCATCATGCTGGCAGCACAGAGCTTTAACAGGACACTGGCCAGGCCAAGGGAGAAGAGTATTAGCAAGCCAAGAAGCACTTCAAAGTCATGGGAAGCATTTTATACAAGCCCCCAAAATGCCCTCAGCTAACAAGGGTAAGACGAGCTGGAGGCCAGAGAAGCAATAACTTGCTGAGCATTCCAGGTCCCAGCAGTGCGTGTGTAGGTGCCTCAGTGACAAAAACTCCTCAGGCTGACTGCTCTGCATGGAGAGCAGGTCAGATCTACACACCTGCACCCCAGGATGGAGCATGCCAAAGGCAGTAGTATCATTCTAGGCTCTGGCAAAGTTAATAAACTCAGCACCATTTAATTTGCCCTCTAGAGCTGCAAAAGCAAGTCTTAAAAAAGCAAGGTGAGAATGAGATGGGGGAACGTAGGTGGCGTAGGGTAAAAAATGGGGCCTCACTGACCATATAGGATCCCAGCAACTCTCTTCTGTTGACCCTGCATGCCTTGTGTAACTCATCACTAGCTGCAGAGGCAGCCACTGCACTATCATCAGCCAAGGGAGATCAGCCACCAAATGGGAGACAGGAAAATCGCAGCTCACCATCCTGCAGCAATCTCCGAGCAGAAACTCAAAAGCAGCTTTGGCATTTCAGAGAACTGAAGACACAGGTTCAGAGCTACCTATGGCCCAAGCCACCCACCAGTGAGAGTAAGAGACAGCCAGAGCCAGTTCTGCTCTCAGATGCACATGACACCGGGCTGCATCTCAAATTTTATCTCCAAAATTATTCAGTCCTCTCTTCTTCCCATCAATAAACTGCCAGGCAGCCTTAGGCAGCAGCAAAGGCCAAGACTTCAACTGAGGCAGCAAAACAGCACCAGAGGATGCAGCTACGATGGGTACAGGGGTAGCTTGAGCACATCCCACCTGCCACAGTGCTGCTCCCATCAGAGAAGCAGCACTGAAGAGCCCTTTTCAAAATGACTGATCAATCAGGTTCTCAGGACCTGCCACCCTGAACATCTCACGGTTATCAGCAGATGTCCTGTGAAGCCAAGATGCTCACCATGGAGTAATTCAACCCTGTAGAATCAGAAGCAGGGACTGTGGAGCAGCAGACCCTGTCTTTGCTGCAGGGAAAGAAACCATCCCTGAACTACCTCATATGCTTGTTCTGTTTCTTGATTAGACTCAATATTTGCAGAAATTGCAGTGAAGCAGGATAGGATTTACTGACAATTCCACACATGAGGGCCCTGAGGCAATGGAGAGGCAGATGCACCCTGCAAGCGCTGCTGGGTAACTGCAAGCTGGCCAGGAGAAGGGAAGTCATCACACCAGGACAGCAGTACTTAAAGAGCTCTGTGGGTCAGTGCTTGGTTACGAGCACGCAAGCCCCATCATTTATACACCAGTACCACCCATCTGAAGTGACTTGGTCTCTGCAGAGATGGGAAGCTGATTTTAATTGTGGAGTGAAAGAAAGCTGCTCTGAGAATCCTCACTTTGAGGTTACATTTATCCCCAAACAGCTGGAAAAGCAGCAAGAGGGAAATTCAGGCCCCTTCTCCTTGGCCCAGGAAGCTGAGCCTATACTATTACACACTAGCCGATGCTTTATCCACAGACACAACCAAGTCCCCAGTGCCAGGTCTGTGTTAACCAGCTCAGAAGTTCAATCCACTTAGCATGGTAGAAGACCAAACCTCCTCTGAACTCTGTGCTGAGCCCCTCACAGATCCCCTCTCCAGCAGGGGATACACCCCCTCCACCCCAGGCACAAGCTCTCCCGGGCTGCATCAGCCCTGCTCCTGCTGCCAGAGGAGCAACCCACCCTCCTGCTGTGCAATCTGTCACACTATGCAGCCTCTATGAATTAAATAGCCTATTTCTGCAGCTAGATGCTCTGCAATTCTATGGAGCATACAGACTCTGTAGGTACACAACTACAAGTCTATCTTTGTGCAATGATGCAGCTCGTTTGACCTCCAGTAGGCGAGAAACTCAGCTCACCATGAGCAGTTTGAGGACAGACCTCACCTCAGTCTCTATCTAACAGCAGCTCAACACAAAGCAGATGCAGACATAACAGGAAAACCATAGGGAAATCCATGTCCTTTCAGGAGCAAAGAGCCACAGATTTTTTTTGATCTCAGAGTTACAAATAAACGGAAAACTTGTAAAAATTATCCAGGAACACTTCTGCTCAAACATCTGTGTAAATTCTTTATTTTACTGAGGGGTGCCCTAGCTAAAACAGACCCCAAAGCCAGGCTCCTCTTGCCACACTGTGATGGGATATCTTGCTTTCTTTCTCGGTGATGTGGAAAAGTTGCATATGAGAAAAAAAATCAAGTCACAGGATGATATGGACCAGTCATTTTCATTGGAAAACAGTCCCGCAGACACTTACCATCTTCGCCGAGAAGGGTGCAGGGATGATAGACTGATTGGAGAGGTGAAGGGTTTGGGAAGTATCTCGTAGAACTTGGATAGCGCCAAAATTTATCTTACTTGGATGTACGTAGACAACTGGTCCTTCTCCAATGCTCACTAAATGGATTTTCTGCTCCAAGAAGCAGGTTGGGAAGAGAAAAAAAAAAAACAAACAGTAGGAAAAGCTGTAAGGGTGCATACAGACTGGGGAATAATTCTGACTGTTTGAAGTTTTCAGTGTTGTGAGGCTGAAACAGGCCTGGAGCAAGTGTGGGACCTGGAGTGGTCCCATTTGAAAGCCACAAGCTCCTACTTATCAGAGGATAAAGAAACCTCATTTCCCATTGTCGTGGTTTAAGCCATGAATCAGCCACGCAGTTTGTTACATGGAGAATCGAAAGAATGCAACAGGTTGAGATAAGAACAGTTTACTAACTATGGTATAACACAAACCACTACTGCTACAGCTAGTAATAATAATGACAAGAGAAATACAAAGGAAGAGAATACAAAAGCTCACCACGTATACCCAGCCCGACCAAACCATGCACCCCCCACACCCTTCCGGGTCTCTACTCTCCGTTTCTGCATCCTGGGCATGACGTGCTGTGGTATGGAATACCTCTTTGGTCAG
>JAOEHY010003444.1:0-37434 GCA_025447955.1 Psilopsiagon aurifrons | reverse complement strand
GCCTTCTCTTCTCCAGGCTGAACAGCCCCAACTTTCTCAGCCTATCTTCATATGGGAGGTGCTCCAGTCCCATGATCTTCCTCATGGCCCTCCTCTGGACTTGCTCTGACAGCACCTTGTCCTTTTTGTGTTGAGGACACCAAAACTGTATGCAATACTCCAAGTGAGGTCTCACAAGAGCAGAGTAGAGGGGCAGGATCACCTCTCTCGACCTGCTGGTCACACTCCTTTTGATGCAGTCCAGGATACAGTTGGCTTTCTGGGCTGCGAGCACACACTGCAGGCTCATTTTCATTTTCTCATTGACCAACATCCCCAAGTCCTTCTCCTCAGGGCTGCTCTGAATCTCTTCTCTGCCCTGTAGCTGAGCCTGGGTTTGCTCTGACCCAGGTGCAGGACCTTGCACTTGTCATGGTTAAAATTCATCAGGTTGGCATCAGCCCACCTCACAAGCGTCTCAAGGTCCCTCTGGATGGCATTCTTTCCCTCCAGTGTATCAACCGAACCACCCAGCTTGGTGTCATCAGCAAATCTGCTGAGGGTGCACGCAATCCCACTGTCCATGTCACCGACAACGATGTTGAACAAGACCGGTCCCAATATTGATCCCTGAGGGACACCACTCGTTAATGGTCTCCAGCTGGACACTGAGCCATTGAGCACAACTCCTTGCATGTGGCCATCCAGCCAGTTCTTTATCCACCGAGTGGTCCATTTGTCAAATTGATGTCACCCCAATTTAGAGACAAGGATGTCATGTGGGACAGTGTTGAATGCTTTGCACAAGTGCAGGTAAATGACATCCACTGCTCTACCCCTGTCCATCAGTTCCGCAGCCCCATCATAGAAGGCCACCAGATTGGTCAGGCAGGATTTCCCCTTAGTGAAGCCATGCTGGCTGTCACCAACCACCTTGTAGTTTTTCATGTGCCTTAGCCTGCCTTCCAGGAGAATCTCATGATTGCTGCAACCAAGGCTGCCCTAGAGCGTCACATTTCCAACCAGCCCTTCCCTGTTGGTGAGCATGAGGTCAAGCATGGCATCTCTCCTTGTCGGCTCCTCTATTACTTGCATTCTATTTTTTAAATTTATTTATTGTTATTATTTATTTTTATTTATTTTATTTTTATTTTTATTCTATTTGATCCTATTGGTGACCCCTTCACAAGTGGCTGCCTTCAACCTCATCATTTAATCAATTTTATAGACACAAACAATGAAGCTCTTGAAAAGTAAATTCATACTGAAGTGGCTAAGCCTTTTCTGTGCATGTCTCTAACTCCAGCATTCAACTCTAACTAAGAAAAATCATATTCTTCGCAACCTATTTTTCTCCTCTCTTTTTTTGGTGATTAGCTATAGAATGCAGTAAAGTGCCTGATGTACCCTATTAAGAAGGATCCTAAGCGGTTTACAAATCTTGGTAATTAATGACTATTTTTATCACAGAGAATATAGACTACTCTCTTATATCAATCAGAAACTCAATATAAGCCTCTATAAGCCTCCAGGCTGCATAATTGGTGCAATAGAGCTGAAAATGAGATGGAGGATATAATACACCTCAAGTAATCCTGCCTTTAGCTGAAATGGAATAGTGGAGGCTCTGAGCATCCAGAAATGTTTCCACTAATTTAAAGCCAGCCAGCTGTTGGCTGCTGCTGCAGTGAAAAATTGTAGTCTTATTTACTCTCTTTAGTATACTACAAATATTTAAAGTAACATGACCACATTTATGGACATATATTTATCTCTAGCAACTTACTTATACTTGCATGTTTTTTCCTGTTAGGGGACAAATGAGTGTATAGCCTTCAGAAAAGTTTCAGTTCAGGCACTCTGGAAATTACCTCAGGTGACAACATCCTGGAAATAAAGGAATTGGTTTTACCTACTCTATGTAGTAGCTGTAACAAAGGAAATCTTCTTAAAATTATAATGGGTTTCTAAAGGGGTTAGAGAACAGGAGGGAACATTGAAAAGGTTTACAGGGTGGTGACATTTTAAGATTGAAAGACAATGCTTGTTATACAGAGACTTGATGAAATCTGTCAGGTTGGGATTTACTGTTCAGCACATTTACCTCACACGTCAAAAAAAAGAAAAAAAGTCAAAAATGTAAAAGAAAAAAATTCAATCTCACCTTCTCTTTTCTGTTCAGTTTGCATTGCAGGCAAGCTTGGAGCGGACTAATGGCAACAATGACAAAATCATTAGTCTAATTTTGTGTATTTATTTGTCATTTATTAATAAATGGTACACACAGTATATTGTATCTCTCTAGAAGACCTTTGGAAACAATCCCCAAATGCAGTGTTCTGGCTGACATACAGACATTCAATTTGCTTTTGCTACTTTTTTTTGCCTCCCCAGGGAAATTCTGGTGATTTTAAAGTTATAGCAGATGAAGTGCAGTCTATAACCTATGCTTTTTTTTAATTGTGTGCAAGGGACCTAGCAGAACAGAGCCCTGGGGCACCACTGTAAAACAATCATTAAATAACATTAAGCCTATGGCAAGGGAGAAGGAATCGGTATAATCATTGCACTTCTTTGCTTTCAGATCCACTCTCAGTGTAGAGTCTAGTATTGGTCGGCTGGAAATACCATCTTTTGATTACAACAGAAGAATCTTGTCAACATTACTGCCATTGCCATGCTCCTAACTGCATTTGTTCTTGCGAAAGATAGATTACCATGTCCAGCTTCAGCATCTGCATCACTAAAATAATAACACCAGTTTTCTGTCTCAGGGATACATTGCGTGCTTTCAATAGTGATAGTCATGCATTTTGACACTACAGGACTAAAAATTTTTGTAGAACCACAGAACATTGTTATTACTGTTTAATAATGTTGAATGATAATTTAGAGCATCTTCAGCTTCTCGACCCCTGCTCAAAAAGTGCAATCACCTCTCAGAACAGAGAACTGATAGGAAATCACTTGGCAGTGTGCTTAATCCAAATAGGCTATTGCAAATAACCCATTGCCGTGGTTTAAGCTCAGCCGGTAACTCAGAACCACGCAGCCGCTATCTCACTCCCTCCCTTTGTTCCCCCCCACTCCAGGTGGGATGGGGAGGAGAAGTGAAAGAATATAACTCCCAAGGGTTGAGATAAGAACATTCCAGTAACTAAGATATAACACAAACCACTGCTGCTACCACCAACAATAAGATGACAAGGAAAATAACAAGGGAAGAGAATACAACCACTCACCACCCGCTGACCAATACCCAGCCCAACTGAGCAGTGATCCAACCCTTCCGGGTAAGTGCCTCCAGTTTTTACATTCTGGGCATGACGTGCAGTGGTATGGAATACCTCTTTGACTAGTTTGGATCAGGTGTCCTATCTCTGCTTCCTCCCACCTTCCCCTCCTCCCTGGCAGAGCATGAAACTCAGAAAGTCCTTGGTCAGAGTAAACATTACAGAGCAGCAGCTAAAAACATTGGTGGTATCAGTGCTGTTCCCATGCCGAAAGTCAAAACCACAAACTGCACCAGCTACTAAGAAGGAGAAAAATGACTGCTACTGCTGAACTCAGTACACCTCTCCTAACACTCTGGCCAGAGTGGACCTTCTTTGCTTCTAAGGGAACTGATCTCATGCTATGAACCACGATCATTTACACACTGAACTTTTATTCCTGGACAACACCATAAATCTGGGACCAGAGACTGCTGGAGGAATCTAAAGAGGCAGAAGTACCTGGTCACTCACTGTCACCTCCACGAACAAGACTCATTTCATAAAGAAATGGGTTTCAGGTAACTGAGACCTTGAGAAGAGAACAATTTGTCCTACAAGAGAACCTACACCTCTCTCAGTGCTTTTAACCCAAGCGTGAATGGGTTAAAAAAATCCAAATCAATCCCAGAGATTGTTAAATTCATATTCTGCTGATTTTGGCCAAGGCAAAGCATCACTCAGAGTGATGAGAATTTAGTTTCAGAAGTGCAAAGACGGTGAGACATACTGATCTTTGTGAATGGACAGAAGGGTCTTTACTTGGTATGTGAATGTGCTTCCTTCTCATGGAACAACACGGACCTCAAATGGAATCTGCTCCCTTTATTCATCTCTTCTGTATTCTACATCGTTTATGTATTATTTTGCCTTTACAGATTACACTGCCAAAGAATTACTAGCTGTTTTGCAAATAGATAATATAGAACAATATGCTAAAAATTGGTTTATCACACATTAAGTAAATGTTATCAAACATGTTTTGGTATTCACTGTGGCACAGAGAAATGCTTCTCCTTTTTAGATTGAATTTTTACGGTTTTCCCAGCATCAGATTTGAACTACTTTGCCTGACTGGTCTCTTCAAAGCCCCAGAGAACTAGAAGTGGGGGAAACTTTGTTAAGCTGGAGATTTTGTGAACCTCACATTATTTTCTGTGGTTCACAAAGCCTGTTCGACCTCATGAAGTGTTTCCTCCAGGAATTTAAGACTACTCTTTCTGAGAAGTGACTTTACTTATAAAGGCTTGTGGGCTACAGAAAATTTTGATGCTGCTTCTGGAGGTATATGTGACCAAGGGAACAGTGGTTTGATTGAAATGAAAGCAATATTGCCACAGAAAAACTTCAACTAGAAAAAGAAATGAGGGAGCATGACTGAACAATCACTGCCTAATAGGAAAAATGATAGAGCTGTCCTCATAAGGACCACATTTGTCATTCATATCTCACCAAAATTTTTATTTTATTATTAAAATATCCTCTATTTTGGTCTATAGGTCTTTATATGTTTCAAATTTGCATATTTGAATGCTATCTGTATCTTTCTAATATCACCTCTTTCTCTGGACTTCTCATCAACATTGGTATCACACAATTAATTTTTCCATTTCCTTCTCAATATTTTCCCTTTGTTTTCTCACCATACTGACTTATTTTTAAGCACAGATTTTCTTCTCAGAAGGTGAATCCAGCAGTGTACCCATTAGAATTAAGTTTTCAAAACCAATCCACAGGGGAAAAAGACACAAAAACCTTTAGCCCTGTCATACTACTCTCCCTTCCTTTCAAAAATAAAAGCAAGAGATGACAATATTGCTGTCTGGATACATACACAGAGGCACTGGCTTTTAACATGTCCTACACCTTTATGTGGAATGCTGGATGGCATGCAGAGATATTGCTCCTTACACCTGAAGTTTAGCAGACTTCTTTTGCAGGAAAAAAGTTGTTAAAAACAATACTTAAAGTTTACTTTATAGAATCGAGACTTGCAGGTAAATACAGAGTTCTAAATCTCAGTAATACAGAATTCTGTGCTAGGTTATCCATTATGGATATATTATGGAAAAATGCATGTTGGAAAGTGTGCTACGTGCCCACAAGATAATAAGTACCTCCAATTTTTGAAGCAGACTGCTTGTAGTCCTGCATCACCAAAGATGTATTTGACACAGCACAGTGGAGCTAGGAAGAAAACAAATGGAAAAGAGTTATATTCAATCAGGAAATAATTATGGGAGAATAGTTATTGTATATTAAATAATACATTATTAAAGCCACAGAATTGGTATCTGCTGAGCTTAGGAGTGGATTATTTGCCATATAAATTGTACAAGGGTGGGAGACCAGGCAGCGTGTGAATAGTCTGACTAGGTCAGCATGAGAAGCTTGAAAGGTGTGAGGCTCATGAGCAAACAATGATTTTGGTTTCCCATAAGATTATCAGGCCCAGCATGCTACATACAGTCTGCTGGGGTCCCATAAACTTCCTGTTTCATACTGAAGGACAACAAGGTCTCTCACTGCATGCCAAAGCCTGGGAAAAGCATTTACATCTCAACTAGCTTGACCTTGATGCATCCACAGTATAAAACCTGGCCTGCAGGAATGGCAGTCTGGGGCTGCCTTCATAGAACTCCCATCTCCCATTGCCATGCATGCTGCTCTGGAAGCAAATGCAAGAGACTGACAGCTCTGCTATCCCACCCCAGGGAATCAGCAGTGCCACACATAGCAGGGACCCCATGAAAAACAACAGGGAGGTAATGTGCACTGTCAAGAAAGATGGCAACTTCTTTTACTTCAGTGAGGCTGCAGCCTCATAGACCAAGGGAAGGAAAAACGCTGAGATGTTGTCTGCTGATTCCCATGTGAAAGCTATTTACATATTTTTGGCAGCCTAGCACTACATATGTGTATATGCATATAAAAATATATAAAGAGGCACAGTGCACCTGTGTGTGTGCATCTGCACTGGAGAACAGATGTGAGTATTGCCAGGTGCAGAAGAGCTGGTGGCTGCTCATCCACCACAGCAGTACACAGTGCAGGGAAGGTCATTTAAACTCAGGTGCTGTCATCACATTAGGATGGCAATATAGCACCTGGGGCATCTCTGCACATCTCCATGCTGCTTTGGAAAGAGATGCTATGACAGCCAGGCTCAGCTCTGACCCCTCTTGGTGCACCATGCTGCAAAGGAGCCCTGCACTTACCCTTCAGCATTTCAGATGCTCTCTTTATGGGTTTGCTCAAGTAGAGCATTTCTGTATAGCCTGAACAGGAGGCAGTAACTTTACTTTGGTGTCTGGGATTTCAGACAGAAGGGAAGAGAGCTTTGATCAGAGAGACAGAGGAATGAGGAAGCAGGTAACAGAGTAATCTTCTCGTGAAAGAAAAAGGGCACTGACCTCTCCTGTCCTCTTCCAGCTGGTGCTGTAAGGAGGCGGGTTGCATGCAATGTGGCTGCTGAGCAACAGGGCTCGCTACTGTCTGCACACTGACAGGAAAAGAGCCAAAAAAAGTAAACAACCAGTATTTATTTGTGTGATTAAAGGAGACTAAAATGCGATAGAAATATCTAATCTCCACAAGAAATCCCGTAACCAATTTCCAACATGATTAAACTCACATTGTTGCAAAATGAAACATTCTAATCAACAGTCTGTGTTATAATTATGTCTACCTGATCTTGGAATATTTCTGAGCTTGTTTATATCCCCAGGCCTTTTTATCTTGACATGTTGTAAAATCATTGCTAAAATGAATCAAGTAATGTGTTTTTCTTTCCACGGCAGGTACAATGTTGTGAGCATGGGGAGGTTCAGAGACCACTACTATGAAATGGTGATTGAAAGTCTCAGGCAAGTGGGGGAAGCAATGAAGAGGGAAATGAAAGTGCTCAAGGGGGGAAAACATACCTAGTGCTGGAAACAGAAAGAAAATACACTATATACAAATGAGGGTATAGCAGACTAAAAGGGTGAGAAGAAAGTATACAGTGCAGGAAGAGAAGGCAGAGCAGGAAGATGAAAGCAGGACAATCAGGGACACCCAGAAGGAGGAGGAAAGAATTCAAGGATTTATTTAAATTACTATCAATGAAGTTTCCAAAATCCACATTTCCATGTTTTCTTCACATCGTACTATTTCATTTATTTAAGCATTTCCTTATCTTTACTCCCATACCTATTGGAGTTCAAACAGTTCATGATGGTTGGTTGAGGGGGAGATGGATGAAAGATGATATACGAACATAGCTGAACAGTTAATGTTGTAAAACACATATGTCGTGGTTCAAACCCAGCACTGCACCAGCTATGAAGGAGGAGAAAAATGACTGCTACTGCTGAACCCAGGACAACATATTAAATTACCTCCAAAAGATAATGAAGGACAGGGACTTTGGAGAGTGTAAAAATTGTGTCTTCCTATTTTGCTGCACAGCAAAGTGCATTACAAGGCTTTGGTCATGATACTGGCTTCTGGATGCTACTGCAACATATGGAATTAACAAGCATGGCACGGCAGTGGGAAAAGACAACATGCTTTAAATTTGAAAGGCTAGAGTTTGGAGCTTTAATACTTTTGACAGCAGACTAACCGTACGAATTGAGAAAGAGGGAAAAAAAATGAAAACTTTCAAGGTTTTATTTTCCATTATAAGTTCTTGTAAAACCCAAATGGCTTAAAAAACATTTCCCCACACACATACACATTTTAATTCCAAGGTTATGATTTAAATCAAGCTGGCTTCCTGGAGTGCTGAAAATCAAAAGGACCTCTAGCACAGAGGCAGAGTACCAATTAGAAAAGCTCCAGACAAAAAACTGTGCACTACTGCCCCTCATTTCTCTAACAATAGGGGCTTACCTCAGGTAAGAAAATGGGTAGTTACTTTTAATCAATATGACAACAGCGAGACCATTTGGACAGGGAAAAAGGCTGAGGAAATACCTTTCAACTGACAAATAAGCCATTTTCTGCACTTCTTGTGAAGGCAAAGATTACTACATTAGTTTAAAATTCATGAACACTTCAGAGCTTCATGGTGAAACACCAGCTCGCCTGGTTTCTGGTTCCTGCGGGTACCCAGAGGGAGATATTGCAGGAAGAGGTACAAGGGCTTCTTATTTAACATGTGGAGTAAAAATCATCGCTTGAAAGCTTTTTATTCCTCATCTTTTCAGGTTTAGATCCCCAAGATTTAATGTCTTTCCCATTGTTTTTCACTATTAACAATAGCAGCTCCTTATTATTGGGATCAACACCTGAGAGTGTGTTCTGCCCTCCGTGGGCAGCAGTGCTACGAAATTTCAGCAAGTTTTCTCTGGAACACACCTAGTGGCCTTTCAGTGCAAACAGGCATTCAAAGGGTCAGCAGCTGGAAAACTGAGGAGAGAAAAGAAATAAACCATTTTCATAATGGGGATTTTAATCAGCATTAAAAAACAAATAAAACAAATAAAAAGAAGAAGGAAAAGAAAGAAGATTAACAGCTTTATGAGCTGTCACCAGGAAATATCATGGATGCAGCTTCAGAGCCAGAATTGAGGAAAAGCCTGGCTCAGATGTTCACGTTTACTTTGCACAAAGAAGAAGCATGCAATAAGACTAAAACTACCTTTTTTGTGGACTAATTGGCTTTGTTGAGAACTCACTTTGTGACATACAAGTCTTACAGGAGATTTTCCCAAGGTCTAAAGGGCAATAGCAGGTTTAGGCTTAGAGAGAAATTTGTTATGGAAGAATGCTAGCAGGGATCAGCCTAAAATGCTCTCCTTAACTGTTAAGAGACAGAAAGAGAATGAGGGTAAACCCAAAACCAGAATAACAACAAAAAAAAATGGGTTAAAAAAATAATCCACAGTTTTAGAACAGGGGTAGCAATTCCCAGTACTTACACAAACTTAATGGCTTTCATTCCAGGATTCCAGTGCATATAACTTAACACAAAGACACCCAGACTACCTTTATACTAGGGCAGGTCTGATTTTTGTTTTTACTTGTAAGTAAAAACCTAACTGAAGCTGCACAGAGCATCTAATCACTTATCTTCCTCACCTCATCTCCTCTGACTGCATTGCTACCTGAAGTGCTCAAATCTCATTTATTTGTGTACTCCACCTTTAAGAAGTTTTCTGAACTTATGAGGCTTTGCTCTTTCTCTAAACACGGAGAGATAAAGAAACAGGCTGATTATAGACTTCCAGTGATGCCAAAAGTTGGTGCAGTTGCTAATGATTTATATGCTGTTTGATCTTTTATAGGTCACCTTAAAAGTTAACATTTAAATTATTTGAGAAATTATGACTCTTAAATTGGCAGTTTCAATAACATTATTGCTGCTGACTCCCTCAAGTGCTTGTGCTCTTAGTTTCCTGATTTTAATTATTAATCCACCAACGCATGTTGCATTTCTGTAGCAACAGAAAGGTTAATATTCATAACTCATTTTTTAGGTTATTTTAAATGTAGGTGGGGAACAGTGCAGGGAAGATGGAGGAGGGAATCAAGTTTTAATTACTTGTTAGCATCACTATCTAAGTTGAGGAGCCGATTGCAGCTCTGTTCCTTCCCAGGCTCTCTAAGTCCACATCCAGACTTGCAACTCCACCGGAGGCTGAACATCATTTCCTGACTCTCTGAAATTACCTCTGTGCCAGCTGCTTTCGAGAACTTGTGACCAGCGGCTTTTGTAATGCTGGTCTGCTGAAGTAATAAATGAAGCAAGATATGAGAGAATAATTTGTAAAAAGAAAGCCAGTATACATATGTAACATCATCTAATCTTATGCTTCATTACAATACAAATAAGGCAGACCAGCTTCTCTCTTCAGTTAGGACAGATCAAATCCAACTTCCGTGCTCAAAAGCCTTGCAGCCTGCTGGAGACCCAGGCTTCTCTCTCCTTTATTCCTTATTGTCTTGCAAACTCTTTTGTCTCTTGAGGGAAAGAACCACCCCCGGTGCCTAATTCTGATTCTCCAGAAAGTGCAAGAGACTTTTCCTTTCCCCCTACAAAGGCACACTGAAAAAAATTTCTTTCAGCTAGGATTTCTATCACAGACTCTATGTTTATTACCAGAACATAATATTTAGATCTTTCTCAATAACAGGTGAACTCAACTACATCATTTATAGTGCAGTCAAAACAAGAAACAAAAGAGGAAATGGAGAAAACCCTTTCACTAGCAATCTTTCTTCTCTTTTTGAGTCAGGAAAAGGTAAAAGCGTTCACAGTCACATCTAGAAGTTGAATCGAAGCTCCAAGTTGCCTGAGATGGATCTCTGCCTATCACTGCACAACATCTCTGTGTTTAAATGGGGAGATTCCTGCTGGATTTCTTGCTTCCGTTCAACTCTGGAAGTAAAGATGTAAATGGACCAAACTTGTACCTTTCCATCTTAAATACAAAAAGGAATGTGACACACACACACTTTTGTGCCATTTTAAATCCTCAATCCATTCAAAACAAGGCTTGTTTTGAACGGTTCCACTTCCTATTCTCTCTCCCTTGCCTCCACAAATGCACGAACAGGAGCTTCAGGTTATAAAGTCAAGTTGTAGCTAGGAAGTTGAGATGAGAAAACTGGAATCTAAAAGTTATCCCAGCAGATATTTCTGGAGTCAGAGTAGGGTATGTACTATAATATTCTTATTTTCTCATCAGACCCAAAGGTTCAAGATCTGCTTTGTACTAAAAAAGCCCTGTATCACAAGCATTACTCAATTCAAATTCAAAATGTAACATTTACTTGGCACTCCTGCTGTATTCAATCATGCAAAATGCATTCCAAAACCCATTCTCCCAGGTTTTAAAGCGATATGACTACAGTCCTGCCACATAAATGGAATGCTCATTTCAATCCTGACAAGAACTGATGAACAAGCAAACTAAGGATTATAGATCTTTTGATGGAGGGGAAAAATGTGTGAGTGAGAAGATGTTTGTATTATCGTATAGGATTATTACAGAATTCCTTCCTACCAAATGAACCTCACAAACACTATTTCTGTTACTCTGGGTCTTTTTTTCCTTTTTGCTTTACAGACATATAAGTTTCTTTGCTTTCAGTATTAAAATCTTTCAGTATCTCTTTCACTGCAGGCAGGCCCTAGGGATAAAAATCATTACTGTGTACTCATCCCTCATATTTTAGATTTCCAATCATCTATATTCACAAGAGGACCTTCTATTCACATTTACCTATGTCTTTGATCCATTTATTTCTCTTTGCTATAAAGACGATGCAAATATTTATTATGAAGCACCATTGAAAAGGCTTCTTTCTGTTTTATGTCAAAAAGATGAAGCCAATGAAAACTAAAAGTCTTACTATATACACCCAAGATACAGATTCTATCCTATGAACTGCAAGACCATTTTAAATTGGGGTTTTTTAGTCAGAAAAATGATTAAAATAACCTCAGTTTATTCCCTGTCAATGGTTAAAACATGTACACCACCAGCCCACAGTTTCACGCAGAAAGCTGAGTTTTAACTAAGACTGCATACAGTTAAGACAAAATGCTTACAGAAATACACTTCTCTGAAGACCGTCAAGTGCTATTTCTGCTCTGTCAAAGGCCTCTAGATGGCACACTTTAGTAAACTTTTATGATTGCACACATTTTTGGCCTCAGTGCAGTTTACAGTGTTTTCACCAATGTTTTTTTGAATTAATCTACTGTAATGACTGTCAGTTTAATGAGTTATTAAAAGATATTCATGCTTTTGTAGTGCAAAGTGTAGCAAAAATAGAATAAATAACATTTCATTTATTACAAAAGTTCCTGGAATAAAATATATTTCTCTGGCTGAACTGCATCGCAGGCTCTAGGGAAAACAACAGCAACAATATTTCCAAGCATTGAAATATTCTCTGGAACAAGCATGTGCCCACAAAAATTATAGTAACCTGCCTTCCTCCTGAAGTCAATATGGTTTTTATAAATAAGAAATTCACTGTTTGAATAGTTTATCCAGAACAGATCTCTGAATGATTTTACATGCAGAAAATCTAGGAAACAAAATGGAAACTTGCTGCTAGGATCCCTGCTTTGCATTACATCAGAATGCTGCATTCATTTGCAGAAGACCCCCAAATGTCAGTCTCATTAGATCACCAAATACAAATTCCTGTATAACACAGATTCTTTGTTACTGCTACGTGGAGCCAAGTACCTGGCATTTGGTTATAACCTGTCTTACAGTGCTACACACTTTGCAGAATTAGATCCTAGCAGTAAGGCAATATGTCTGGAAAAGGGCAAGTCAAAGAGATGCTGACTATCACTGCCATCAAGCAAGGTGACAGTTTCCAAGTACATTTATATAGATAGATAGATATATACACACGCACACAAACACATATAAACTGAGACTTTTCTGCGCCAATTCAGCACATGAGAACTGGACCCAAACAATGTGATTACTGTGTGGTTCATCTCCCTTTTATCCACGATCATGGCTATCTGGGGCTTCCTGAGTCACAGAAAATCAATGCTAGTACAGGCTGTCTAGGTCACGGTGTCATCTTATGCCCACTCAGATTTCCTGCTGAACAGTGCTGGTTCCCTCATGCTGGCTCTGCTTCCTAGCCCTTATCAGTGCAGTGGACTGAGGCCTGTACACGGACATGTACTGACTGTTCCCAGATTGTCAACACACAACTTGCTTTCTCTGCATACAGAGGCTGCTTTCCTCCACTTGACTTTACAGTGCCCCTGCAGTCACCTCTTGTACTCCCTCCTCTCAGCCGCCACGCTCCTCCCTTCCTCCTTTTTCCTGCAAAGTCCTAACTGCTTGGAAAAAGACAACATAAAAAGCTTTCCCAGACAACTCCCAAATATTTAATTGCCTTGTAGATCCTGACCCACACAAAGCTACCTAATAATAACTGCACTGGGGCAACCCTACATGCCTTGCTTAGGAAAGTAGATATGAGATGAGCAGACATGAAAACCTAACCTAAAAAAACTGAATCATTACTTATGTTTGATTCAGTAAGTGCTTTGTCCATTTCTTTTAACCCCCCACATTAAGCCATATATACCCTCTTGCCTGTATTCTAGCAGGTGAATGCTACTGCATGCCACATTCAGAATACCATAGGAAAAAGGAGACTAACAAATGCTATATAAAAGAAGAACAAGACAAAAGTACCCTGGGGTTATTGCAAACTCCAGCAGATTTTTGCAGGTGTTCTGGGATTCAGCAGCACAGTGAGACTTTTTCATTCATGTTCTGCCTGCTTCCTGGAAAACAGCACTGATGTGAATATCTAAGCTAAAGAAAACAAACCCTAATGTATATTTCAAAAAGAGAACTGGCTTTATATCCCATGGATTATTATACAGCTGTGTTCACAAACTGTGCCTAGGCATCCCAGGCATGTTGAACTATTCAAGCATAAAGAGAGCCAGGATTATTTATAGTTCTTTTGTGTCATATTGGATGAGGCTATATTGCAATTGGACAAATAATAGGGCACAAGGTGACACATACTATAATATTAATAGAGGGGCAGAGGGGAAAATTACTAAATTGAAGTGCTTGGAAATCTACAACATATAGCAAGAACAACCAATGTCATAAGAAAGTCATTTTGCTCTAAGAACACATGGATACAGGTTCCTTTTAATCATTTTGTCTGGTTGTGTACTTTGTTTTATGATGGTTTAATTGTAGCTGTACTTCAAATGTGCTGCACTGATGGGGGACAGCAGGGGAGCATTAGGCATATAATGTAACTGCAAAGCTCAATGCAATCCTAATTATGGTGCTGCTATGACACCTCCATAATTACTCATTCTTATCCACTGGCTCTACTAAAATAATTCAGAAGACAAAAAGGAAGCTGAGAATGTGAGCATTGTCACTGCAGTCCACATTGAGAGAGGACTAAAACATGGTGATGGATGGCTTTTTGACACACACATTCTCCCCCAAAATTTACAGATGCCCTATTTTAAGTGCTCTGTTTCCGTATAACTCAAAAATCATCTAAACTACCTAGAAGGAAATGTGGAAAAGTGTCTAAAATCTTATCTTTCTCAGGTGTCTTTATATGGTCTATATTGTTTTTGTGAAGACAGAATCCACAGTCCTACAGAATTTGGGAACCCTTTTAGTACATACAGGCAACTTACACTTTTCTCTTAAAACCAGCTAGAAATAGAAGTGGAACTTGTGCCACTATTTTCCTTTTTATAACAACCCAGGAGCAGTGCATTTCATTTATAGACTAAATAAATAAGCATCACCATGTCTTCATCCCTCTCTAGATCAGGATTGCAGTGACAGGGCTGGCATTCTCAGCTTGCTTTTTGTCTTGTGAAAATCTGAGCAGAGGTAGTGGATGGGGAAGAGTAATGATGAATGTGTCATAGCTGTGCAGTAATTAGGATTGCACTGGGCTTTGCACTTTGAGGAAGCATGGATCAATCTTCTGTCCTCCCTTCACTCAGGGAATGGCCTTATCATGGGACTGAGGAGACAATCCTTCACTCTTTCTAAAGACTTGGCCAATCTAGCCTCCAGCTTTACAGTCAGCATATCTTCATGGGAAAGGACAGGCAACTGCCTGCATTCCTCAGGCACGGGATCAATTAAAACTTCAACCTTCACATCATAATACAAGGGATACATACCCCAGGTCTGGGGAACCCACTCAGTACTTCCTATTCGTCCAGCCACATTTATCATGCAATGGAAGCTGAATCAAGCGTAGACAAAGGTATGTATTCACAGGCCTTTCAGTGCCAAAAGAATTACTCTGGGAACTGCACTCTATGCTTTTGCCCCATTTTCCACGCTTTTATGTTTTCAAGTACATGTCTCAAAGTATCATCAGAGCTGGAGGAGCAATGTAACTCCTGATATACTGTAACACATATTCTGGGATATGAAAAAGGCAGCAACCTCACCCACCACAAAAAAAAGGTTAAAGAGCACTTGTTTTGGCTGTGCAGAAAAGGTTGAGGGCAATTGCCGAAACTCATTGCTGCATTTCACTCTTTCTGTCCTCTAATTTTAGAATATTTAGGTAGAATGAAAAACGATTTATTGGACTGTGAGGAAAAGGATCTTCAAATTTTTGAGAGGACAACAAAGATACAGATTTCCTCTATAATGATAATTCCAAGTCATAAAAAAATTGAGAGTTTGTTTTGAAATAATAAGCTTAAATATTTTGGGAACAGTGAAAATAGCGTTCATATTTTTGAGGCTTTTTCCTTTTAAAAACAAATACTCCACACTATCAAAAAAAACGCAGATAAACTTAAAACCAGGTTCTCCAATACTGACAAACAGCTGTGAAACTGGAATAAGATACTACATACTGCAAGAATTTAAAATAAACAGTAAGTCTGCAGCACCGTCCCTGCTCAGCTCATTTATTTCCAGAGTGCAAGGCTGGCTGAAAGGTACCGACAGCAGAGGTCAGATCAACTTCCCAATCTGATGGAGGGTGCTTATAGGATTAATACTGAGGGACTTAATACCATTAAACGTACTTGATTCTTTCCGCTACTTCTAGGTTATTACTTCTAGGTTACAGCTTCCTCCCTCAGCCTACAAAATTGAAGAACATCTAATCAAAAGTAAAATCAGGCACATTAATTTCACGTTTCTTTCACAACTGTTTTCTGAAAATTTAGACACATTTCACTTGGTCAAACTTGTAAACCAATCTGGGCTCGTAAGGCACAACTGCCAACCAATATATTGGAGGCTGAGGTCAAGTAAAACATTAGAATGTGCTTGTTGACTAAATACAGTTACTGTGAAACAACTGCATAATTGTTTTTAAAGTAACTAAAGACTTAATTCCTAGTATTTTGTTTAAAAACAATCTGGACCCAGACATCTATTATATATATATATATACACATATAAATATATATACACATATACATGCACATATATACACCATTAATGTTCCCTGCAGTCTCTTATAAGAGTGCAGTAAAAGTCAAACATTTCTTTTCATGCATACTGACACAGCAAGGCAAAGGAAGGTTTCAGCACTTCCCTGAAGTCAGATTCTAAGAGTCATCTGACTGCCTACAGACATCTATAATGTAGATGGATATGTGACAGCTAGTCAACTAGACTTTTATTATGATCAGCAGAGAAACTGAGATTTATTAACAGTTTGATTGATCTCAGCTGAAGGTAGAGGTCTAGATGAGACTGGAGGTCTAAAAAAGAGAAATATTTCCCTAGTCCATTTGCAGACCCACTTCACAATATGAAAAATGGCAGCAGGTTTGCACTAATTATCAAAGAAAACAAGTAAAAGTCAAATGTGCTTAGAACCTGAATCTGCAGTACTGGATTCACACCTGTCTTGCTTTTTCTTAAGATCTAAAAATCGAATAGCATATCATCCATTAAATGGTATATTGACAGCTTCCCTCATTCAAAGCATATGGAGAAATCCAGAGCTGACTACATTTATTTTCCTCTCAGAAATATAATTTCTGCTCTGAAGCCAACCATGGAACACAGCAAAACAAATCGGATGTGCCTGAAGAAGCTGTAGACAACTGAGGTGAGAATGGTTAATGAAAGACAGCCCTAAATACAGTCATACTACATCTGTGCAATATGAATATTTAAAAAGTAAAGATGTCACTAAGAAAGCTTTTTAAAACTTATACCTTTATAATGGAAAAAAAAAATCATTAAAAAATCTATTATCCACCTTTTCTTTATATTATTTCCCTTCCCTCCAAGACTGGAGAATACCCGTTTCATGCCTGTTACCTCTTATACCTCCTTGTAACAGGAGGACTCAGCAACTGAGCTCAGCTGTAGCAGACAGGATTGCAAAGGAGAGGTTCCAGATTCAGGAAAACACCTCCAGGAGAATATACAACAAAAATCAGAGAATTATTTCTGCAAAATTAGTAACATCCATGGTTCATATAAAGTGTTCTCTTTCATTATTAGTTGTTCACAGATAAAAGGTAAAGTGCACATAAGAAAACTGTTAAACCTGAGTTGTTTTGGTAAGATAGAACAGAAATGCACACCTAAATCTCTTACTCCGTTTCTTAAGTGGACAAAAGCTTCCTGTCTAATTAAAAATGTTCATGCATAAATAGAGGCAAAAAAGGTAATTATGGTGGCAACCTCTGCTATTGTTCTAAGAATGAAAACTAGATGCACAATAAACAGGTAAATTTTGTCCCTTCTACAGAAGCAAATCATGCTACTTACCCTTTAAGATTCCACCAGAACTTTTTTTGCTATCAGCTCAAACAAACAGCTGAGGGGATTTTGCTGCTTAAGTACATGTTGCAAAGTGTGAAATTCAGCTCAGTTTGTTTAATAAAATAAAAGTAAAATAAGTAAAGAAAAGTAAAATAAAGTAAAAAGTAAAAATAAAATTAATCACAACACTCGAAACACTCCTGTTGGCTTTATCTTATATTTTCTAAGTAAAACTGAAATATTTAAGATCCAGGATAAATATCCAGAGTAGTAACTTGTAAAAGTTAATGAATGATACAGGCCTCATGATGCTAAAAGTGAACGCCAAAACGCTCCAGCAAACCAGGCCATTAGATTTTTCGACCTCCTATGCTGCCAATAAGGCAAATACAATTTCATTTATATAAATAATTGCTGCTTTTCACAGATAATGGAAGCTTAAGCTGCTCAGTGTGCAGCAGCCACTTGGAGGAACAAAACAAAGACAAAGCACATTGCAGAAGAATAAAACAATTGCGTCTAGGTTTATACAAAGAGTGACCATGGTTTCTGCTTAGTAGAGCTAGAACAGGGGTGAACAGATAACTGCATGGACAAACAAATGTTCATAATGCAATTTGGACATTGCAGAACTGGCCCATCGACCAAACCTGCACAACCTTGAGCATAAGTAGGCTTTTTTTTCCCAATTCTTTTTTCTTTTTAATGCCTGCATGTACCAGATAAAGTCACACTACTCACAGCCAGTGACTAGAACAAATGAACTGGTTCAAAGGGCTGTTGTGAAGTGCTTTCTTACTATATGATGAAGTACCATTTTTCCTTTGCATGCTCAGTGCCATCTCTAATCCAAAGCAATTGCTCTAAGGTGCCAGATGTATATAGCGTGACAGCCAGCAATAGCAAGTAACATTAGTCTGCTTCCTCCAGATACCAAATGTTGCTGGACAGAAAACTCCTGCTATATTCTGCCTGTGTCTCACCATTCCAGAAGAAGTCATTAGAATCTCAGATGTTGCTCCTCAAATAACCACAGTAATTCCATAATGAATGTGGCAGTATGGAAAAGAAAAAAACTAATGTTGATTCACTGAGTAAAGAATATAACAGTAACACAAGCAGATATAACTGCAAGCAGGATGCAGTCGTTTTGGACAGCTCACAAAAGCCCTGCCATCTCTGCAAAGATGTTTTAGCAAATCACCAGGCAGACCTTGAACCACCATAGTTTACAGTGCAGAACTGCAGTATAAATGGAAGCATTTGCTGATTTACACTGAAGTTATTTACACTATGCAGCTGAGGGCAGTAACTTTCTCAGCCATCATACACAAGCTACCTATACTCATGTAGAAACCCAGGGGATGCAGTGAAGAGAAATATGTAGAGGGATAATCAATAAATGTTACTAAAATCAATTGCTTGCAGGAGATGGTGGACTCCATACTTCATGCACTAAAGTGGGAAAAATAACAGAGAAGAAACAGTGAACGGACTGGATCTTGGGTTTGCAGGCTGCATATCAAACGTCTCTGAAGTACTTCCTTGAGGTCAAAGAACTGAAATATTGAAAAACATTTAAACATGCTAAGGCACAAAATATTGGGAGAAAAATCTCTGTTGGCAGCTCAAAGCACCTTTGATAAGCAGGCCCCCGAACCTCCAAAAGACCAGTGTAAGATGAACCATGGAAACTCTCTCAACAAGCTTTGCTGTTGTCTCCTTTCTTGTATCTGCCAAGGAGACTGACAGCTTGTGGTACAGAAAACAGAATTGCCTTTAGGAAGCTTGCGAATTAAAATTAGCATCTAGGGTGGTCAGTGTTCACATAATACAAGGTTTAGTAGGTCACGTGGAAAAAAAACAGTATAGCTTCACTGATTATACTGAAGTTGTCTCAGTAAAAGCGTTCTCTCCAAATCTTGTACTACTCTGAAGCAGCAGAGGTTGTGACCGGCTGTGCTACCATGCCAGTTAAAGTGATGAGAACAGTTTGGCTCAAGTGTGCTTAACATGGAAGGGACAAAAATGTACCAGAAGTCAGCATCAGTGGATGAGAGAGATGAACGCATAACTGCTTTTTTGTTCAAAAAAGGGCCCGATCTTGGTCACCTATTTGCAGCATTGGCATCACTCATGACCTTGGAAAAGTCACTTCTTTGCTTTGTTCTTTTGCCTTTCCACCTGTAAATCATCTTGAGAACTGATGTTTATGTTCAAATGCCTAAAACCTTCCAATTATTCTTGTAACCTGCAATTTTCATAATTAAATTTGATGGTTGCAATTTTGATTTAAAATCCTGTATTTTAAGTATTTCACATAACTCAATAGAAGAATAGCTCCTATTTTTAGAGAAACTCCTGCCTTCTTTGTTGTTAATCTTATTAAGACATATCTGTTCCCCACTATTATCTCTGTGATATGAAATAAAACTGATTTTCCACCATTTTACTTTTAATTATAGCAAGAGTCCCAAGCAATAAACTGAAGCAACATATTGATGGGACAAGCCTTTTAAATGATGAGAAATAATTACAAATTACAACTTAAAAGTCCTTAGCACTTTTTTGCTATAAATACTGGCTGTCTTCAAGAGCTGGAAAAGACTAGTATTGTGCAACAGTCAACTAATTAGATACATACTGCAGATACCTTTGTTAATGCATATGATTATTATTAGAGCAACTCTTAGATTGAAATACTCCAGTATTCGCATCTGCATACTTTTTTCCAAGGGCAAATTAGCATGTATGGGCCATCTAATTAAATTGCAAGCTATTATTTTCTCTACTATCATGTAATGTAATGTAATGTAGTTCACATTTTTACACTTTCAGAAACAGCTCAGCTAGGTGCAAAACTTTAAATCATCCACAAAGCAAACCACCTTTTGCATTTCTTTTATCTCTTTTTTTCTGCAGAACATGATAGAATTCTACTGTTAGCTTGAATAGGAGAGCAGGATCGTAAAATAGCATTCCTGTCACAAGTAAATGAGAATACTCTCTTTAAAGCGTATTATGAAAATACTTAGCAACTCTGTTTTAATCCCAAACATGTTTGGGAACTGGTAATTCTTTTTTCAGAAGGAATGTCTCCATGGGCAGAGAGGTTTTTTCTTGTCAGTTTTGTGAAAGAGCTTTTAATTACCTGCATTTAATTGAGTCTTGCACATGCACATTTGGAAAAAGTTTCTGAGATTTACTGAGTCTACAGCATAGCTCACACAATAAATCACTCTTTTCATTATTTACTTACCCCACCTACTGTCTTTAAGCCATGGTTTATTGGTGGTGTTTTCTTTTCAAGAAAAGTGAAAAGCACAGAGAAATCCTCTTCAAGGAACAGTGAAAGCAGCATGGGGCAGGGCATGCAGTCAGGAGAAGACAACTGGATTTTCTTCTTAGCTGTACCCATTCATCAGTAGGAGACTGAACCATCCATGCCACCTTCTGTCTGGCATTTGCATCAGTGTGGAGTACTTTTCCATTTCTGTTACAGTTTTCTGAGTAATGGGAAAACAAACACCGGCACATAGGAATAAAATAGCAGGTGACCACTTTGTAGAAGTCCAAATGCTAACTCACGTTAAGGTAAACTTAAGCATGTATTTTCTAGTTTGCTTCTGTTTTCAAACTGGATTAACTTGAAAAAAATCCAGCAATTTCCAACGGTGCTCACAACCTTCTGCAAAGAGAATGGAGAGGGAAGACAGATTAGATGGATGACTGGAAATAATGCAAATATTGAACTAAAGTAGCACCCACAGGTTCCAGGAAAGACCAGTAGAAAACTGCCTGTGTTCTGATGTGCTGCTGTCAGTGGATAGGATGGGGTAAAAAGGAGTAGCTCTAGTACTGTTTAACTAACTAGTATCTTAGTTGACCCTTTGTTTCATACAAGACATGAAAGCTTTTTGGTGGACAAGTCAGAACATAGAATACACTAAGAATTAAGTATTAAACAGATAAGTATTAAACATGTAAAATATTAAATAATAAAATATTAAACATATGGGCCTGACTGGATTGGCTGCTACTGCAGACTCCAATGTTTTCATTTCGAGAAGGGTGACACTGCAGTGAGGAAGATTTTTGCTGCGTTATCACCTCTCTTTTCATCAGGAAAAATACCATTTAGATACATAAGTGATACTAACTGCAAAATGAACTGGTCATGTCTATTTTGCAATTGACCATACATCCTTGACAGATCCATCCTCCTGATCCTTAGCTGGTGACCTCATGAAATTCTGATACAAAGAAAGATTAAAAAAAGCACATTTATAACAAGTGAGAGGAAAAACATCCACAAAGCTGGCACAAGTGCATGGTATTAACTGTAGAGATACTCCAGGGTCCTGAAGAGTATTTTTGTGGCTTTAAATCCTTATGAAAACTTAAAGGCATTCTCCCTTGAAAAATCCTATTGAGAGAATCCTAATCATATTTCTTCCCAGTTCTTCTCCCTAGCCCTAATTAGTGGGGGATATTTGCATTGAAACAATCTCTTTTTCTTCTTCATTCATTTGATCAACTGCTTATCCCTCACCTGGAGCCATAATCTCTTGTCTGTAGCTGCATAATCTTCTGCACTGCTAAAAAGATTAGGTATCCAGGTGAAGCGTAAACAGCAGGAACAGATGATCACGTAGGGAACAAATATTATTCTGATGTTTCAGATGCTGCTTTCCCCACTGGTAATTAAGTGTAATGAAACCCCTAACCACCACCTCTTAGAAACTAAAGCAGCAAGCCTGCAAATACGTAGAAGAAAAAGAATCCTCAAACCTAAAGATACAGCTCTTTAAATAACTCTCTCACAAATTAAAACTGCAAGAAACTACAAAAAGAGTATTAAAAAAATAAGAAGATTAAAAAAAAAAAAGAGATTATTCTAATGCTTTAAGAAAATTGCTGCAATCTTCACAATGCAAATATTTTCTGTTCTGAAAATAGATGTCTCTTTTTCAGGGCTTTCTAGAAGAATGGCAAAGCTGAACTGGAGGTGAAAAGGTTACATTTTCAGTCTGTAGTTTTCACTGGGCAAGATTAAGATTGTCTCTTTATAGCCCATGCTTGTATAGGGCATTTATTGCACCCAACTTGTGTTTTTTTAAACCCAGTACACCTATTGAAGTAAAGCAGCATTGCCATACTTCCAACTGAGATTGAAAATCATCCTGATTACTTGTGCTCATTAAAATTGTATGAGAGAAACATTTGTAGATCTCAATACGCTTTTCAAAACAGTAAGATCCAAATCTAGCCAATTCATGCCCTTTTGACACAACCTTTTCATCTGCTATTTGAGTCTCCTGTTCTGTTTTCCTCCAACTAGACTCCTGACATTAAGCTCGAACACAGCCCTTGCTAACACACTGTACAACTGGAAATTGTTCAGAAATTGCTTGGGTTGCCTAAACTTGTGAGAAAAGAAGAATTTAGTTTAAAATGCATTACTCTCTTCTGTTAAGCCTGGAAACAATAAATTTACTGAAGCCAAACAATGGCTGATGACTTTCTGATTGTTTGATTGTGCTTATATTTCAGAATTGGGCAGTCTCTCTCTGAAGCAGGCAGCTCCACCTGGAAACTGAAGCCATTGGAGAAGCAAAAAGAGAGTCTAGCTGTTCAAAACCACATATATCTTCATACCTCCCCTCTTCCCTTAAGTGGGAACATGTTGTAATTTTATCTACTAATATTTTCTGAGGCTTAAAGTGTTGATCCCTTCCCTATCAGTATAATGAGCAATAGATCTGCTTCTCCCCATCACTAGCCTATGAAGATTTATAGTAAGTAAAGCACATGAGCCAAAACCCATTCCCAACTAGTTTACTGTCCCTTTCATCAATTAGAATGGATTTCAGTATGTAAGCAGACATAATAGTTGACATAACATTGTAAAGGTTTTAAAGACCTGCAAAAATTGCAGTCAAATACAGATTGAGTTAGCATAGTTTTACTGATCTACCAATCCCTTCAGTACTGCTGACAAAATACAGGCAGCATCTAGACAGCTGTCAAAAGGCCCTAGCTGAGCAGACAAAAATGAGCACCTGAGCCAGGGGAGCTGATATTTGTCTATGCTTATGTTTCATCTAAAAGTTCTTTAAAGTCTGACCATTTAGCAAAAGCCACTGAAAAATAACACCCAAGCGCATTCAAACTTCATCTGGCAGTCCTCTCTACTACACTGTTACAGACAACTTTAAGCACTTATTGTCAGGTATAGATATATCAGAGCATGCAATTGGTAACAAAAACAATCTCAGTGATGTAGCAGTGATTTAAGCAAGACAAAAATGAGTGCTGATTATATGGCGGTGGTGGTCATAAGGTGCGGATGATAGAGCTGGTACTTCAACCTAAAGTTAAGCCATGGGGGAAAACCTTCCCATCCCCCCCCACAGCAATCCCCTTTTCCCTGTGCAAACAACACCAGTCTTCCGGGAAATGCATTCACTGCCTGGAGGTTTACAGGGAAAGTAACCCTACCTAAGCTATGTGCAGTGATCTGAAATGGCCCTTCAACTCCAACTGTGGTCAAAGGTACAGTAAGCTTCTGAATGTGGGAACATCTGTGAGCAGGGCTTGTCACACAAGCTGTGAGTAGGTTTTGCCACATGGGCAGCCACACAGGCATTCCCCTCTTTCCTTGGAGCAGCTTCAGGCCACTGACCTTCCAGAGAAAGCTGAAAAACTCTTATCTTCCCTTGGGTGGCAGAAATGGAATAATGACTTAAAATGCAAGAGCTGGGCCTAAAAAAGGCTGCTTTTCTCTCCCTTTATATTTATATTAATTACTTTAATCACAGGGTATACCGGGAAAGCCTAGAACCCAGGACAGGTGCTTTAAAGGCTATATATAACTCCAACCAACTAAACAAGCACAGAAAACTGGATCATCGTTGATGGTTCCTCCTGAGCTAATTAACAAGGAAGAACAAAAATCACTGCAAATGTGCCATTTGGTTAAGAATTTACTAAAAAGCAGTGTGGAAAAGGGTAGACATATGTTAATGAAATAGTCAAGATTTGAAGGGTACAGGCACCTATGAAGGAGACAAAGTTATACTTTCTCAAACTGCCTTAAATAAAAGCTGCACAAATTTAGAAATCATTATTAAATAAAATAAATCTGATCTGGTTTTGAGTAGTAAAGCTTTAAAAATATTTGTATATAAATAACAAAGAGTTACAGCATCAGATTAAAGAAAAGAACTTAAACCAAGCTGGGCTTTATATCAAATGTTAATTGTTCAAAACCAAATTCACCATCTATGCTATTCAGCCAATACCATGTTAAAGATGGGCATGGCATATATGCAACTTGAAAAGTGCTGTTGCCCAAGCACTCTTAAGTTACTGAAAATGAGGATCTTTCAAAGGTTACAGCTTGTACACACATTAACATTTTTCTAGTACACATACAATTCTCTTAATGTTAGCTTACAACATCTAACAGCCACATAAGGCTGAAGAACAAAGACCAGGTAATACATTATTTCATAGCAAACAGAACAAATAGAGCAGGCAGTCCTTAACAGAAATTTGATAATTTAATAATTAGAATACAACAAAGAATTAAAATACACTAGAGAAAAAATAAAACTATAGCATGAAAATTTGACTTTGAGATTCATCACAAGATAAATTTAATAAAAGCTATCAATCAGATGTATGTTGCTAGAGAATGGATATTCAGTGTTCTTGAACATAAAGTAATATTTCTTAGTAAAGAAGAAACAGTGTTCTTATTGAATCTCAATTGATTTGTGCTACATTGCTGCCAACACAGACAAACACAACAGATTAGTAAAGGGAAAAATGCTTTATATATATATCTCAGGATAAAATGTGATCTCTCATCGGTGAAAGCACACATCGTGTTTTAGCTAAAACAGCTTCTTGCAACAGTCTGATCTAGACTGTCACTGTCACTCTTGGTGGATATTTTGACACCGACTGGTGCTGTTTGGGCATTGCCTCCTTTTGTTTTGGTGCCCAATCTAGGAAAATTGGCTCAGAGATGGATGCAGAGAAGTGTGCATGCACAAGACTGTGCAAGAAGAGAATAGGGTGAATGAAAACAATGGAAGAAAGAATGGGATAGGCAGTGGGGACGTTCTCCAGGACAGGAAGACACAAGCTCACGGCAAAGGTATTATAGTCTGCATTGAAGGACTTGCCTATCAAAACAGAGGCCTAGGTGCAGTTCAGTGGCTCAGTACCAGGGAAATGTTAATGTTTCCAATTACTCTATATTTTTCCTCCTTTCCTTTGCTCTTTCAATTCCTTTAATCTCTCAGTGTCTGCAGGAAGTAGCATGTTAGGTTCTTAAAATCATTGTAGTTAGCAAAGTAATATCTTGACTGTATATTGAATAACGTATCTGGATGTATTTCCTATATGGATTTCTAATTCTGACCAGCATAGTCTATTCTGAAAGCACACCAACAGGCTGCAAATGACATAAAAATAGTTTCACTAAGAATGCCTTGTTAGCATGTGAGGAAAGAACAGCCCTGAAAAAAAGATAAAGAAAAAGAAGAGGGAAGGAGAGGCTGATAGAGCCCAGAACCTTACTGTCAACGTACAATGGAACCTATTAATAGTAGCATGCCTAAAACATTATTGTCAACAGTAGCCTAAAAATGCTAGCATAAAGGAAAAAAAAAAAAGTAGCAATACTTAACCCATTCAGAAGACTCTTCAATTCACTAAAATGATTTTGCATTATGGAGCTATCCTACTGTAGCAAGGACATGGAGTAGATGAACTAAATAATCGATTTCCAGAATCTTATCTCAAGGCACTGGCAAGCTGAATTTCTAGTATATTATGGGAAGGTTATACTGCTTGTTAGCTCAAGTGCTTAAGCTTCTTTTTCTTTGAGTTCAAAAATGTTAATATTTGTAGCCCATCAATCCAATCATCTCAAAGTTGTTACTGAAACTCAGAAAACCTCAGAAGGCAAGAGAAAAATATTAAAAACAAATTAATGTGGAAGATGAGATAAATCTAGAGGTAAGGAGAAAATTATCAAAAGATCTTTTATCGAAAAGGAATAGTTTTTTCTACTTCTTCAAGAGAAACCAATTAATTTTAGTCCCCTTCATCCCGTTCCTTAGCACAACTGAATTTCAAGCAGAGTAATATAAAAATAGGCTATTAAGATTTGAAATGTGTTTAACTCTCATCGTAAGCACCACAGTCTTTCAAAATGTAATTTAAATATATATATATATAAATCAGAAGAGCATAAAAGAGTGCACTTGACAATAATTAACGGAAAAACATATTTACAATTGACAAACTGTAAGCAAAAAGGCATGGGGTGGATTTGGCAGTAACTGACAGTATTGTGACTTCTTTCATAGACCTTAAATGAGATTTTGCAGTATTCACTATAGAGTAATTCCTCTTGGTTGGTTGTTGTTTTTTTTTTTTTTTTTTTTTCCTTTAAGGCTTTTACCTCAGTGGCATCCTGCAGTTAAGCAGATGCTTACAATGCTTTCTAGGCTGGCCAAGGAGAGGTCATGGGACATAGCAGCACCTCCTTGACACACAGTGTGTAACACTTGAATTGTTTTGCAGCGACTTACGCCACAAGCAGACTTGTTCACTTTGCTTATTGACTTCAGCATGATCCTGTTCCCCACTTTCTTCTCCTGAAGTAATTACCAGATGAGAAAGCATGAAAAAGTTCCTTAGGCCAAGGCTGCATTGTGCTAAAAGGAAAAGTCAAAGGCACTGCCGTTCCTGAAAGCAAGTATGTGAGTGTGTGAAGACACCATAGCCAAAACACAACAAACACAGACTTGGGGAATTCAGCTGTAGTGGCTATCAACATTACCAAATAACAAGCATAGCACTTGCAGTGACTTCTGCTGACAGAGCTTGCAATACAATAACTAGGTAAATCACAACACAGCAGATTGGTAATACAGCAAAAGTACTAAGAACGGTGAAGGCAAAGTAAGCAAAACTGCCATCATTATCTGTTCTAATTAGATGATCATTATTTGACTGATACATCAGGATCTGTAGGAACCCAGATTCTGTTCCATAGAATCATAGACTAGTTACGGTTGGAAGGGACCTTAAAGCTCTTCCAGTTCCGACCCCCTGCCATGGGTGGGGACACCTTCCACTAGGGCAGGTTGCTCCAAGCCCCATCCAATCTGACCTTGAGCACTTCCAGGGATGGGGCAGCCACAGCTTCTCTGGGCACCCTCACAGGGAAGAACTTCTGCCTAATAGTGAATCTTAATCTCCTCTCTGGCAGGTTGAAGCCATTCCCTCTTGCTGTCACTACATACCCTTTTCCAAAGCCCCTCTCTCCAGGTTTCTTGTAGCCCCTTTAGGTATTGGAGCTGCTCTAAGGTCTCCCTGGAGCCCCCTCTTCTCCATGCTGAACAAGCCCAACTCTCTCATCCTGTCTTCATAGCAGAGGTGCTCCAGACCTCGCAGTGTCTTCATGGCCTCCTCTGGACACACTCAAGCAAGCCCACGTCCCTCTTGTGTTGGGGGCCCCAGCTGACCTAGAATTTGTGATCTCAGAACATTCCTGACAGACTATATTCGCTTGTTTAAGGGAAGCTAGTTCAATGGAATATTCAACAGAAACTACTGAAAAAGCAAATGTCTTTGAAACTACTTGAACTAGAGCATCCAAGATTACACACTCAATGGCTGTTTTAGCAAGTTGTCAGGACAATCGTTTCACTTGGTATTTAAACAAATCACAATCTGAAAGAAATATGCATCCATTTTGTATCTTTCTGTCTGTATATTTTCCTTAGTAAGTGCAGGGCCTATAAAGAAGGCTCATTAGTACTATTTCCCAGAAGAATGATCAGCTTTTTCCTCCTGTTCTTGAATAAAAAAAATGTTTATAAACAGCCTGACTGCTTGCATGTTAAGAAGACTTTTTTAATTGATTTATTTTGCAGAAAGGTCTAGGAATTTTGTAAGGAAACCAGAACTTCTTTGTTACATGTGTTCAGACACACAAAAATAAGCCGTTCCTGACTCTAAAAAAGGGTTGCATTGATATTTTAGATTCCATCTTGCACTCATGTAGAAGAATTAGAGAGATATATTTGTGTGCACATACTCATTACGTACAATCAAACACATTGCACATATATGCAATATATGCACAATATGTGAACAAAAATATGCAAACATTTTTTGTGGAAAACACCCTGCTTAACAGCAAAAACCAATGCTGTTCAGGATTAAGACACAGTTTGACTGTTCAGCCAAACTAATAGCAGAGATAGGATAGCATGCTCCTTTGAGGGGCATGGATGTGCAGGTGAGTGATGGGACAGCTCTTACAAAGCGGAAGACGAAGGATGCAATACTAGTGCCAACTATTGCAAGTCACAGGGCAAAATCAGTGCTCTATCATCATTTCCACTTTGGGTCATGGCATTGTAAACCAGCTACACATGCGAGTCAAGCTGTGTCATCTGGAAGCCAAATGGGAAGCCAAGGACATTGCAGGGTAAAGAACTCAGCTTCCATCTTGTTCTGCACCTGAGGCACAACCTTGGCTGCTCATCTCTCTAATGGGTACCCTGACCTACAGAAAGAGATGCCTCTGGTGCACCAGCTGCCCTGTTGTACTAAATGCTGCTTTGTTGGCACACATCACCAACAATTTTGTAGGAACTACAAATCATACTCCAGATATCTCACCTCCCACATGGGTGTACTAATGACTAGGGCAGAGAATCACAATGTTCTTCTGACCCAAAAAGCATTTGGGTATTTCATACCAGCCTCAGAGCTGCTTTGTAAGAGAACAGTCCTAGCTCTGTATCACACAGATCTCTAATCCTCCACGATTGACACTTGGCAAAACCAGTCCATCAGTTCTGCCCTGTTTCAAAATTAATCTCATTATTTTAGGTCAAATGAAGCGTTTCAAGTATCACAAAGCACTGGTAACAAAAGATAAAAACTATTACTAGGATCTTTAAATATTTGTACATTACTGGTGTGCTGCATAACCTAATAGATTCAGTTATTCACACAGATACAAGACAGACACTGAGCTCTACTTAGAAAAGTCATTTTAGTTATTACCGGGTTTTTATGCAGACTGAACGATGACTCTTCCTTGAGGACTGGAATGGCAATGACAGCTTTCATACTTTCGCTTAGCCCTCTTCAAGTTTTCAAGATAAATTTTCTTTAAGCTTTAATGGAAGTTAAGCTCCATTTATAAATAATGTTTGCTTTCTGTGGTATCAACTGAATACATAAACAGGGATTACTTTTATTTGAAGTCAGGATTTCCTGACTACTACATTATAGTCCATACTCAGCAAGGCCAGAAGCTGACACTGTGTTGGAGAAGTTTGTGTCTGAGATTCCTTACAATAACAGTAAGAATGGATTACTGAACTGCTATTATTCAGCTGATGTGCTCTATAACAATCAGATTGATAGGACCACTGTAACCATGACAGTACTAACATTGCCTGAGGTTTTCCCACAGAAAAAAATACTAACCTTTCCTCCCTCCAATCCTTCCATAAACTTGATTTTTGTGCCTAGAAGAGGGATACAATCATTTGCTTTGGCTTTGGATTAACAAACATGCGTGGATAACCATTATAGTTCAACTTATATTCAAATGAAACTAATTTTTGCTTATGTTGACTAATATTTGAACATAAAGGTATATCTTGTTTCAATACAGATAGGATATCTATGCATGGATATCTACAGTAGGCACACTTAGTGTATTTACATAGGAAAAATGTTAATCAAGCAAGGTCTCATATGCAGTGCTGGAGAACACACTGGCTATACATGCCGGTATATGGAGCAAACACATCCTTTGAATAGCAATAACTGTATTTATACTGGTATATGACATCCTGTTGTTTAGTGTTAAAGTTCACACCCACTGGCCAACTGGAAGACCAATCTGTTTCCCCTGCAGCAGCTCATGCTGTGCCAATGCAGGACCAGGGAAGGGAAGGTAGGAAGCTTGCAGTGCCCTGGAAATACCCAGGGCTGTCTTTTGCCATGGCCCTCTTGTGCTGCCTTAAGCTGGAACAGGCTGGGATAGTGGGGCGGCAGTGCCAGCACAGCCTTCGTGACTTCCTTGTGCTGGATTGCTATTTTCCTTCTAAGCACTTAAAATTGGCAGAATATAGCAACAAAACATACCTATATTTCTTCCTGTCACCCATCAGTGGCCAGCAAGGGTGAGGGAGGATGTTTATTTTTCCCTGTGACTTCCGGGATAATCCTCATCCTGTAGCCACCTGATGCCTGGGCAATGTATGCTTCCAGTGACTGGGCATGGGTAGCAGCTGAAGGCCACAGTTAGCCACTCCAGAAATACACTTTTGCCCACTGCTGGATCCAAGGATGGGTGTGAGTGGCTAGTCAGGCAAGAACCAGCTGGCTCTGAAGCTCCACCTGGAGAGCTGCTGCAACGCTAGAAAGAGGGCTGACATGGTGAAAAGCACAGTAAGACTTCTTATGGGCACCTTTGCTGTGCCTTTAATGTATGATATGACATGATGCCCAAGTATTGCATTTGCTAGAGCGTGCAACATTTGGCACAATGATCAAACACAGCCATATGAAGGGCATCAAGGGCAGTGTTTATCCCATCTAACTCACAGGTGGGCTTTTCTTGCTTGCAGTTAAATAAGGAAGAATTTAGTAATACAAACAAATCACAAGATCTGGAAGCAGTGAAACTTTGTATGAGCAAAGTACTATAACATATAACCTGAAACAGATCTCCATCTCCTGCGTGACAGATCCCTATCAGTAAAGTGGGACAATATCCCTTTTACTTCTCCTGTGCTTTTGTTTGGGATATAAATCATCATCCATAATGTCTTAAATGACATAACATTTGTGGCATGATGAAGCACCAATATCAAACATGACTGAGAACCAGTTCCTGATTTTGAGCTTATGGCTGCACCAATGAGAATGGCAACCCCCAGATGCAGCTGACTGGAACAATCTTTACAGTGTGAGGGGAGTTAACTGCTTCACTATGTGCTGCTAAATTAAAGAAACATCCTCCTACCCCCCAAAATCACAGCAAAAGACCCAAAACCCCAACACAAAACTGATTAACTTTTAGAATCTGCTGGCACATGAAGACAGAAGACAGCTAAAAAATACCACAACCAAACTCCAACTGCATCCAAATAATCCTGTTGGGAATGATTTTGTGCACTGAAATGTTACATACACTAGTTCAATTTCTAAATCTGCATTTCGGATGAAAAAGTGCAAAATAAGGTTTAGCAAATTGGATATTAAAGACTTTGCCACTGTCTGCAGTTTCTGTTACGTTACACAAGCACATTATTTGCCTTAGCAGGCAGAAGAGCAATGACTAAAGGCTGTTACTATGCCATAACAGTGACATTAAGAAAACTGTAAAAACAATTGGACATTATCAACATCAGTTCCACGTTAGCACCTTCAGAAACATTTCTGCATCTTCTATTGGGTTTGCAGCGCTACATAAAGAACACGGCTCAAAACAAGGAATATGGGTTGACAACAGTAAAGTCTTGCAAGTGTAGAAATCATAGGACTGGCCTATGATTTCTAAAATATTTAGCAAATATTTTAGGAGCAGATCAAAATGGTTGCTGCTGAGCTCCTCACTGCTAGTACGTGTATACTCTGAATTAGATGCAGTCTCATCTCCTATGCCAAAAAGGTCTTACCTCCATGTGTAATTTGAAGCTTCTGAAAGGAAGATTATTAGTTGCACATGGGAAGTCCTTGCAGTGGGTGGAGGCCAAGCATGGAAACGTTGGGGTCTAAACAAATTACACACCAATGGACATTTGGAGTGGTTTTGGAAAAGAGACTTGTTTAGCTCCTCTAAAGAGTCTACTTTTTTGTCCCCAAAATGCTCTGGGAACTGAGTTAGCACATGGTAAGTGGAGACCATTGGGGGTCTGCTTATTACTTCTCCCAAATCTTTGCTATAGACACAGACTTGCAGAGACACCAAACCATTTGCAGCACATTTGTCTTTCTGAACTCCCCTACCACTTTACTGTTATCACTTCTAAGAGGTTCAGCTCTTTTAGGTAACACTGCTAGAAAAATGTCATGCAGTAATAGCACACATCACCTGGTTAATTAAGCGGAATAATTTGCTGAAACACCGTGCAGCAGTAGGATGCTGTTCCTAATGGTGAGACTTAGAAAAGCAGAGAAGAAATAGCAGTGGGTACAAAATACTGCAGAACATGTGCTTAAAAAACAAAGCCCAATTACTCAAGTTTCTGTGACCAAGAGATTCATCAACAGATGTAAAAGCAAGAGCTTCACTGCAGATACCTACCAAATATATCTGGATACTTATTCCCTCCCTGTTCCACACAGAATCCTTGATCAGGTGCAGTCTATTCTCAGACAAACCTGGCTTCACCTTAAGCAGGATTATCACTCAGATACCACCTGCTGCTGGTGCTTGCATTCCTCCCAGCAGCTGCCATTCTGAAAGTCAGCATGAGCATCTGATAGTTTCCAGTAGGAAGCAGTAAATTTTGTGTGTTTATGTGTGTTCATTCCTGACTTTTCAGATCCTTGTTTACCTTGGTCATTCTGTCATCTGAGTTTTTGATGCTGTACTTGTAAACTCTGGAGCATGTGCAGTACCAGTGTACAGGTATTGATAAGGCCCCCTTGAAAGAGGGTCGATTTGATTGTACCAGACCAGCAGGCTGCAGCAGAGTTCACATCAAGTCTGACTCTTCCACTGGGCATCAAAGCAACCTCAGCAGGTGGCGTGTCTTCAGAAGCCCTTCATATCTTTGTACCTTGTTTTGCTTTTCGCAGTGCAAAAGTTGCACCCGGTGAGTTGTGGAGTGATTCTCTCAAATCCTGGGCAAGTTATCTGACAAAGAGTGGCTTTTCAGAGTACAGATGTATGTGGCACAAAGGAAACAGACTTTGAAATATATGCAAGGTCACGCTCATACACAGCTGCCTACCAGCAACGTGCAAGCATTGCTCAGCAGACAATAAATAGGAATAGTGTTAAGAAGATGAAGATGGTTCATTTGCACATCTCTGAAGCTTACATCTGCACTGTTATAGTAATTGCTGTGAAAGCAATGGCTGAAACATTACTACCAATGGTTTCAGATCAGGGCCAACCCTGAAAAGGTATCACCAGATCAGGTAACACAATCTCTAAAATCTGGGGAAGTTAGGAGTTAGAAGCTGGGCCTCTCATGATCTTTAAGGATAAACGAAAACACAGGCCAGTATATTATTTGTGCCACAGACTTCTGTCTCCAAGCACCCACAAGATTTGGCCTTAACAGATCTTTCAATGGGTCAAACACCTTGCAAATGCCTGCATCAACATACCCACATTCACAGGTGGTCGGAGGAGAGCAATAGGAAGGGATAAGGACGTAAGAGCTGCTCCAGAGGTCCATATCGTTTGATGCAGTAGACAGAAAACAGCTGCAGGACTAAGCACGACAGAGTCTTGCAAGGTGTCAGGACTCCATAGGGAACACAAGCACACCAGTCACCTGCCTTCAGTGTCCAAAATAAACAGGAAGATTCACTCAGAAAAAAAAGCAAAAGCAGAATAGGTTGAAAGCTATGCCTAGCATCAAAGCATATCGTGGCTTGAAACCTATCAAGGCTTCATAATATTAAAGGTCATGGATTTAATTAGTCATAGGAATGTCTACCTATGAGTTACTGCCAATGAAACATCAGCAATTATCTTTCATGTTTAAACAACCTTTGCCCAGTGTTTTACATAACAAGGTGTGCATCACCACTCAAGTTTAAATGGGAAAATTACAATCAACCACTATAATAAGTACACACTGCAAGGCAAGAATCTCCTGATGAGAGCTTCAATAGCAGCAGCAGATGCGTAACTCCAGGATATTTGCTCCTTTCATGTTTTGTACCAGAACTAACAGGAAGATTTCTGGAAAAGAGTAACTGTGTAGTGATGGAAGATCAGGACTTGCCTCCCTCCACTCCAGCAGTACTTAAATCCAGCAGAGAGATTGATGATTAGAATTTGAGTGTGTGTGTGTGCTAATGCACGATGAATAGCTGTCTCTAGTTGATTTCAAGCTATATGTTAATATCGTTTTATGTTCCCTTTAATGTGTGTGCATGCTTGGTGATAGCATTTCCAGAGATGCATTAACACCACTGATACCCTGTGCTCATTACACCCACAGGGAAAGACCAAAAAAAAAAAAAAAAAAAAAAAAAAAGAGGAAAAACCCCTAAAATTGCATTAAGGCTATCTGAATATTTCAGTATCACTTCCTACCAGCTATCCCCAGTTAGGCAAACCATGTTCAACTCAGTTTAAAACACCTTATCACATAACTGAATGATTCCCGATTTTCAAGAAACAGGTCATTACCACAAAGGACAAGTGACCACTGTGTTAACCCAGGAATATAATGCATTCTATTATGCTCATCCAGTAAGTTTAAGGAACAGAGGCTCATAGATCCAGGAAGTTACTGAAAACTAGAAGGGAGAGTTAGTTCCATGTACTAGCAGGCTGTTACACAGCACAACTACTACAAACACATACATATTGGCTGCACTACAGTAACACCTACAGACAGACTACAGGCAGACTGAGACATCAGTCAGTAGTAAAGAAACTATTTTCCAGCTCATGTTACGTATTTTGACAACCTTATGCCATTAAAGCATTTATACAGCCACCAAATCAGTTTTCCAGTCCTGCTCATCACATGGCATCACCAGCATTTGTGGAATGACCACAAGTGGGAAAGCTCAACCCATCTGGGAAAAAAGATGCTGAGGCCACCCACCAGCTTGATCAAATCACTGCCTGACAACCTTCCCTAACATGCAACAGGCAGCTGATCTGAATTTCAGAAGCCAAAGGAGGCCTATGGAAAGCTAACCCTATAGCCCTACTGCTTTACATGCTCATTAAAAGAAAGTTTCTTATTTTCAGAAGAATGGTACAGGGATTCACATAGGCAATGGATTTAATGAAAGCCCCTTATAACTAACACGGTTAGAGCTGCTAGTGTCCATGCTCTGCATGTATTGCAAGCATTGATTTTGTTTAGTATTCTTATTTTTATAGAACTGTTTTGGGAGGGGCTTTGACAAGTATCTTCCTATGAAAATGCTCACTTGTCATAATCCAGTATTTTTCATTAAAAAATCCCATGTTTGAAATCTCAGAATACTTTTTGCCTTGGGGAAAACAGTTTTTAGTACAAATCACCTGTTCTCTATGCCATATTGCATTTGTGCTCCATTTCATGAAGTGCTCAACACTAGTTCCTTCAGATAAACAATCCTGGATAGAAAAAAACATCTCAGGTTTTGGACATGATGTGTTTACATAATTGGCTTTCTCATGCTAGTCTAAAGACAAGCTTTTTATTACTGACTGCCAGACACGACTAACTGTTCTCTGACAAAAACATGCCACAGTCAAGCATTTAGAATGATCAGTGGAACTGCAAAGGCAGGAATGTAAGTGGCATTTAACAAAACCACCAAACACCTTAAGCCTCCTGTTATTTCTGCCCTTGAAACCCCAAACCAAAGCTAACCCCAACTTGTTACTGAAGATGCAAACATTCATAACTCCTATTTACACATTAGGTTACACAATATAGAAAGATTCAAAGTGTTGCATTTGGTCTAATACCACTGTAATGAGCAAAGAGAAAAAAGAAAAAACAAACAACAGAAGCAACACTCAATAGCTGAAAGGAGCTTTGTACAAGCGCAATGGTTAAAATCTCATACATTCTAAAGATCAGGTTTTCATTCCAGTTAATTTTCCATACCTTTACTGTACCAGAGGGTAGTCTTGTGATAAAAGTCTGTGCCCCTCCCTCCCCTTTTAAAAGTGAATACCTTTATGAAGGAATTGACATTAAAATTTTTAAGTAGAGAGATATTTTTACAGTTTTCTACAGCAATAATCAGATTCTGCTACTAGTAAAAAACAACTTCTCCAAGAGTTTTTATTGTGAAATAGACTGAATATAGAGACTTTGCCTGATCATTCACGAAGTGATACTTAACAGCAGGGTAATTGATCTACTCCAGTCACCTTGCTCTACAGCAAAAGTAAACACAAGATACACTAAGAATTTTGTGAAAGGCAAATAAGCAAGGTTGGGATTTACTCCCTACTTCTTCCTCCAAATTAGTTCACCTACTTCCATCTTGCCAGCCAACATCCTCCTGAGGTGGACAGCTTGCTCAGCTTTTGGTGGAGGTGATAGGTTGATCTCAGCAAACAGCCAAGCACCCTCACAAGCTGCTTTCTCACTCCCCTCTCCTCCAGGATGGGGAGGAAATAGAAAGAAGCTAAGACTTGCGGATCGACATAATACTTCAACAGAGAAAGCAAAAGCTGTGTGTGCAAGCAAAGCAGAAATAGGAACTCTTTCATGACTTCCCATCAGCAGGCAGATGTCCAGCCAGGGGGCGAGTGGGGACAGAGTAGGAAACAGAAGGCCTCCAACACAGCTTAGCAACAGCCAAACATCGACACATTGTCAACACTATTTTAGGCACAAATCCACAGGGCTCCTATGAAGATTGTTCTCTCCAACCCAGCCAGAGCCAGTGCAGCAGGACAGCTAACTGCTTGTCCCCAGTCTCTGTTTCCAGTAAAGAGAATAGAAAATAGACCAGAGTTGGTTCCTTTGCTACGAAGACTCAAGCAGACTACTGCAAAGTAGCAGAACAAAAAATTGCTACGAGGAAAATACTACAACTTTATAGAATTTATAGAATCATAGAATAGTTAGGGCTGGAAAAGACCTTAAGATCATCTAGTTCAAACCCCTGCCATGGGCAGGGACACCTCACACTAAACCATGTCACCCGAGGCTCTGTCCAACCTGGCCTTGAACACCGCCAGG
>JAOEHY010003443.1:0-28494 GCA_025447955.1 Psilopsiagon aurifrons | reverse complement strand
CCACAAGTCAAAAACACAGTGCTGCACCAGCTACCAAGAAGGGGAAAAATGACTGCTACTGCTGAACCCATGACACACAGTCACATAGAATCTATACAGCAGAGTTACATAGGAAGAGAAAGGCCCACTGACTTCTGGTATAAACACAAGTCTGCTTGAATCTGTTTTTGTTTCCTCCATTCAAACTTGGTATGGGCATTTCAATATTTAGTCTAAAGATGGAACAGTTGGATAAACCAAAACCTCATACAGACCATTAAAAAGAAGCTGTGCAGGCAGGAGCAGGGTTCTTTTCCAATGACTGCAGAGCTGCTGTCCTCCTGCAGCTAACAACCAGCCATCTCAGCCACAGCTGACCCAGCTTCCACAGCCAACACAAACTCCTTTCCATTTCCTTTTTTTATGAGGGGCCATTGCCATACATGTAGAGAAGTTTTAAGCTCCGCAGTAACTATTCGCAAACAAATTCTTGGCTTTTAGAACCAAAATATGTTGGCCATTGCATCACTTAAAAAGCTGAGAGTAGAACACCAAACTAAATGAAGTTACCACAGCACTAACTAAGAGGAAAACCTCCTTTGGAAGAAAGAACCAAATGGCTGGTAAATGTCTCAGTGTGTATCTCCAATGACAGGGGAATATTACTTATCTAGCAAGTCTACTGACAGTAAGAAGAAATGCTCTCTGTTGACCAGCTCACTGAGATACAGCACTTGGGGTTCTTTAGGATTTCTACACTATCACTTGCAGAAGCAGACAAAAAAGTTCTCATTTCATCCAGGCAAAATACTCTAGAATGTACCTTTTTGTTAAATACTTTTCTTGCAAACATAGCGAAAAAAAAGAAAAAAAAAATTTCATTAGTTTACCTGTGGTTCTAAGCAAGCTCTATTAAAAAGTTCTACTCACAAAATTGGAATTGCAAAAAGAAAAAAAAAAAAACAAAAACTCAAAACCATACACTGCCATGTTCATCCTTTGCATCCCTGTTGCAAGGCAGCACCAAACATATCTAATTAATTCAGTCATACAGACATGTCTTTTATACTTCAGAATACAGTAATTTTTACCTGCTCAAATAACAAGAGAAAATCATGAAGACAGAATACTGAGGGGTTTTTTTCCCTTATGGCTAACTATAGCTGAGGTTTTAATGCATTTGTGTGTATACATGCATGTATATATTTTTTTTTTTATTTGTATAGCTATGTTTATTTAATCTCTTTCATTCTAACACTCAAACCATACTAAGTAGATCAGAATTTGATAGTCTTCTGGAATAGCATTGTCTGGACTTTTCTTTTTCAACTGAGCTTGCAATCACCTCATTATTTTTCTGTTCCCCAGTTTTAAATAAACTAAGCCATTTCTCCTGCATTCAGCCAACAGTTTCCCTTAAAGGAATTGTATCTTATCATAGAATCATAAAATAAGCTAGGTTGGAAAAGACCTTTAGGGTCATCAAGTTCAACCTTTGTCCTAGGACTGTCAAATCCACCACTTAACCATGTCACTAAGGGCCTCATCTACATGGTTTTTGAACATTTCCAGGGACAATGATTCCACCACTTCCCTGGGAAGTCTGTTCTAATACCTGATCACCCTTTTGGTGAAGAATTCTTTTCTAATATTCAGGCTAAACCTTCCACGACACAGCTTGAGGCTTTCACCTCTTGTCCTATCTCTTGTTACTCAGGAAAAGAGGCCTGCCACCTCCTCACTCTATCCTCCTTTCAGGTATTTGTAGAGATCAATAAGGTCCCCCCCTGAAACTTCTCTTAGCCAGTTTCCTCAGCTGTTCCTCAGAAGACTTATTCTCCAGACCTTTCACCAGCTTTGTTGCTCTTCTCTGGACCCACTCCAGCACTTCAATATCACTCTTGTGAGGGACCCAGAACTGAACACAGGATTCACGGTGCGGCCTCAACAGTGCCATGTACAGCAGGATGATCACTGCCTTGTTCCTGCTGGCCATGCTGTTTCTAAGACAGGCCAGGTTGCCACTGGCTTTCTTGGCTGCCTGGGCACACTCTGGCTCATGTTCAGCTGGCCATCAGTCAGAATACCCAGCTCCTTTTCCACCGAGCAGCTTCCCACCCATTCTTCCCCAAGCCTGGAGTGATGCGGCCCAAGTGCAGGACCTTGCACTTTGCTTTGTTGAACTTTATATCATTTGCTACAGCCCGTTGATCCAGCCTCTCCAGATCCCTCTTCAGAGCCTTCTTATCCTCTTGCAAATCCACCCATTCAACTTGGTGTTTTCTGCAAATTTAGTGCGGGTGCACTTGCTCTCCTCCTCCAGATCATCAGTGAAGATATTAAACACATCAGCCCTCATACCAATCCCTGATGGACACCACTACTGACCAGTCATAAACTAAATGCGACTCCAAAACCTAACAATGAGTAAATTAGTAAATATGACCAACTATCAATTAAGTTTGATTGCCTTCCACTTATCCAGCCCTGGGACTAGGTTAAACCCTCAGTGCAGAAAAGAAGTCTCACCCTGTCGCTATTCATTTTTGCTTTGTCTGTGCTAAACAGCTAGAGCCAACAGATAACATCACTTATAAATGTCATATTGAGTATAATTTATGTGACCCAGTTCAAATCTTTTTGGTCACAGAGCAGTTTATCCAGAGATATCTTGTAGTTCTTAAGCCCAGGAGGAGACCTCTTTGCTCTTCACATGCAGCGAGGAAGGCAGGAAAGAATGCAAGGAAATGGTAATATATTTCTCTAGGGAACAATTTCCTTTTTTTCTGAAATCAATCACAGAGACATTCATATGAAGAAATAGCATGAAGCTTCTTTATCTCTTCTGTTTATTCAGTTTATGCATCCTGTGGAAGCATTTAGAAGCTGGCAAGTTATTTTCCAGATGATGAGAACGCCAAAGTACAGGCAAATATGTAAGTTACCGTAATTAGATGTGCAAATCAGTTAGCATCTGCATAGACCACCCTGAGCTATATAAAGGGAGAATAAAGCAGTTTCCACAACTAACTTGTCCTATTTCACACCTTTTGTTCGTTGTAAGAACCAGGCTTTAGCAAAACCCACTAAAATCCTTACAGTCGGATAGAGATTTTCTGCATATTTGATCCGTTTCTCTTTTTTCAAGTTTTTCATGTTTTGCCAGAGATCTGAAAAGGAAGAAATACCCAGATTGAACAGACTGAAAAAGCATATTCTGTCTCCAAGAGATGCCACAAAAAATCACTTTTAATCTTTACTGGAAAGTTCCTGATATTACTCAAACTTCAGTTTCGAGTTAGTTGAGGAGGAGGAGAGCATGAACAGGAGAAGGTGTATGTTTATCATAAATTATTCTTACTCCTACTGCTTGAAGAAAATTGCAGACAGCATGGCTAACTGTAGCAAGGTACCTAGAGCTTGGGTGGCAGAGGAGGAAGTCATTCATATGAGCAAAAGCCCAAATATTGAACCTGCAAGAAATTTCGGTTGCGAGGGCAGGTGTGAAGATTTGGAGGAGAAAAGGCTGAGGCCGATGCACATTAGAGCTTTTTGAAAATAGTAAACAAATTGTCCATCAGATACAGACAACCGAGTAACACTAAGAGGATGGAGAGGAAGAAGCAATCTCACATAAAAGCCCACAACTATTTTCTTGAGATGACTAGCTAAGTTCAACATATTCTTGGTTGGCTTGAATAAAATCTATGTTATATGCTATAGTAAAACCTTTTCCTTTTGTTCCTGAATTCCCAGATAATCCTGCTCCATAGAAACTATTAATTTTAAGATTTGCATGTTCATAACAGTGAACAACAGTTTGACCACAGGGGAAAAAAAAAGTGGAAAAAAAATAACCAGTGATCCTGTATGCATTAAGTATCTTATATATGTTGTATCACATGGGCCAGCCTCATAATAAGTCTTCTTTGGCAGCATTACTGGAGAAGAACAAAAGCCTGACTTCTCCAGCCCACAGAACGAAGGGATGTCATGAAGCCTGTAGAAAAAACTGATTATTAGAGAGGGGGACAAGAGCCTTTGGCAAGCAAATGGTAGTGTCTAATGTTTATGAGGCCTCTGAAGCAGCAGTGAGTTTAGGATGTAGATATTTTTTCCTACATGCTCCTTTGTTCTTATAAATGCATACATTCACATTCACATTTGAGAAAGAGAGTCATGGAGTTGTCTGTCAAATCCCTTCAGGTTTTGGAAAGATTAACTAAAACATTAGAGAGATTAATCTTTAAAGAATCATACTGACTTTTCAACCTCACTGTCAATGCTGGACCAACGTTCTGATATTTTCTTCACAAAGGATATCTAATTGGCAGTGTCTCAATTTCCTTAAGTCCGTCTAATAGAAACTCATAGAAGGCACTTTGAGAGATACCACATAAGAAATCCATACCAACCAAAAAGGAAGACAGTTCTCAGGAAATTCATTAAGGCAACTGCCTCTGAACAACTTATAAACAAAAAACTGTGGAACAGTTTTAAAAATAAGCCAGTGTTTTTCAAAAAAACTTTTTCTTTCATTTTAGGAGCTGAATGGGTATTCTATTTACCATTGTTATTCCACTAAAGAATATTAAATTCCTGATTTTTAGAAAAGAAATAAAAAATATTAAAGTATATTCTATGTCCTTGCAGAGTATGTGGCTACATGAAGACATTTCTAGGTTCAGAGTTGCAGATAGTGCATACTTACACTATATCTTGACTATTTTATGGTTCTATGATTACATATAATCTAAATTGATATTTATATAAATTGTTATGAATATAACCTGCAGAATGTTGATGGCATATTTCAGTATCAGTTAAAAAAAAGGGTTGGTAACTACTTCTAAAGGATTATCTTACTTTAAAATATACAGAAAATTCAAAACAGATGGGCTGTAAAATACTTCTTAACATGAAGTTTTAAAATACTTTCTGTCACATCTATAGCCTTCACTTTGTACTTGCTGTTAACTGAGTTTATTCACCAGTGTGAGGCATATGCAGGACAATAAAGAGAATGCCTTCATCACTTTTTACAATTCTACATATTGTTGCAAAATTTTCTACATTTTTCTTTTTCTGAATAATAATCCATTTACCCTAAGAAAGCTTTTTATTTACCTTTTATGAGCATAAGAGCATTTTCATCTGTATCTCTGGTTTGAACTTACTGTATCTTTAGTGTTTTTCTCACAATGTTATCTTCCAACTTTTTTAAATACTTTAGGTATCTTAAATTTACAAAATTACATTTTCTCCTTTGCTTACTCTGAGGAAGGCATTCTGAGTTGCATTACATTTGTAACATGATGTAAACAGTAAGTGTGAGATGGCAAATCCAAGACTCTCTTCACTCTAATGTAAGTATTTGTGTGATTGCAGGCAAATCAAATACCTGCCTCAGTTTCCTCAGCAACTAAAGGGAGATTAAAAGTACATATTAATTAGGTCAGCATTAGAAAGCATTTCAAAGATTCTTGTGACAGGTGCTATAAGCATAGATGCAGAGAAAGCAATATAACACTATATCTAAATATTTTTCTTGTTTGTTTCCTTATGAAAATCAATTAATGATAGGTATATGAAAGAGCTGTATTTCCTTTCTTTTATTTCTCAGCCAGTCAAAATTCAGAGTAACCAGTTTGTAGTGCTGAAGATTTTGCTGTGATTCACTACCACTACAGACAGATGTATGAAGGTGCCATTTCTCCTCCCTCTCTCCACTAGAAAAAGTGAAGCATAGATGATCAAGGACACCAAGTAAACTCCCCTCCAAGTTTTCAGCTCATTCTAGCTCAGCTTTTACTGGAATACTTCAAAAATTAGGATACATTTTTGAGACACTGTCTCTTAATGCCATAAAATAACTCACATTCATGAAGATTATAAAAATTAAAAACTCATGAAAAAAAGAACTCTAAGAACTTCAAATTCTAAAGAAGAGAAATTACAAGATCTGCTCAGGTTTGTACAAAGAGGATGGCAGATCACTGAGTCAAATACTTCTGTGAAGTTCCAGCCATTATGTTAACAATACCTCAAATGTCTGAAAACCAGAAAAGAAACACTGCTAAATGAGTAACTTTAGTTACTAGAGTTAATAGAGTAACTACGTTTTACAGAAAAACATTCAGTTCAACATCTCTGTATGTTCCCCATGTTTTTTCCTAACCTGAAATCCAAATTAGCTGACATAGCCTCCTGAAACTCCTATCATCTATTCCCATCTCTTTTTACTAGCATTGTTTCACTGTTCCAAAACTATCAAACAAGGTCATACTGTGTGACTTCACTCCAAAGAAGTTAAAGCAGTGCCAAAGGGAAAGTTTGGGTCAATTTAAGCGTTGAATAATAAAGTCAGTGAAAATACTACAGTGTCACATTGATGACAGGGAATGAGACTAACAAGATGTTTGTAGTCTTCACTGAGGGAACTCCTACCTAAGTGAAATCATAGAATCATAGAATAGTTAGGGTTAGAAAGGACCTTAAGATCATCTAGTTCTAGCTTCCAATTCTATTATCATAGAATGACAGAATAGTTTGGGTTGGAAGGAACCTTGAAAGGTCATCTTAGGCCAACCCCCCCTGCAATGAGCAGGGACATCTTCAACTAGACCAGGCTGCCCAGAATCACATCCAGCCTGGCCTTCAATGTCTCCAGGGAGAGCGCATCTAACCACCTCTCTGAGCAACCTGTGCCAGTATTTTACCACTTTCATTGTAAAGAATTTTTCCTCATGCCCAGCCTGAATCTCCCCTCTTTTAGTTTAAAACCATTATCCCTTGTCCTACAACAACAGGCCCTGATAAAAAGTTTTTCCCCATCTTTCGTTCTTTATATCTGTACCTGACACTCCACAGAACATAATCTTTCACCTACACTTGCACTTCACATCCTTTCTACCTAAATACAATATACAGAGTCTGTACAAGGTATCTCTAGCCTCACAGGATTCACTGCTCCTGGTAGTTAAGACTTCCAGGTACGTTGATGACAACATGAAGCAACTTATACTGACTTTAATCATCACACATAGCACTTCCCTCCATATACCAGAACCAGTCATAAGGGGCTCTAATGTTCTTAAAAGGTGATTCAATGCATGGATAGGAGCTCACTATTCTTCCAAGTCCATATGGTGTTTTACCTATAAAGGTATTCCACATGCTATCCATCCAAAGAATCTATTCCATGCTAATTGAATACTAAAATATAAGTATATGGGGCCTTTATTATCCTGCTTGGTCCAAAGGACATAGTCGCTTTCCTTACTAGAGATATTTCCATGTGTACTGCATTGAGAAACATTGCATCTGACCTAACACAGGGCTTAGAGCTACACTGCAAGAAAAACAGTCTACATTTTCCCATTTTCCACACTTTCCCATTTTCCCAGCTCAACAAGGGGAAGTGAAAAGCCCTGCACCACAACCCCATTCATCAGGATAAACTGGGGGCTGGCCAGCTGGAAAGCAGCCCTCAGGAAAAGGACCTGGGCATCCTCATGGACAAGAATTGAAAATGGGCTAACAATGCACCTTTGCGGGAAAGAAGGTGAATGGTATCCTGGGATGCGTTAGAATTGTTGCCAGCATGCTGTGGGTGGTGATCCTTTACTAAGCCCTGGAGAACTGTGCTTAATTCTGAGCTCCCCAGTACAAGGGAGAAATGAACATACTAGAGAGTCCAGCAAAGGGCCACTAAGACAATTAAGGGACTGGAGTATCTCTCCTGTGAGGAAAGGCTGAGACAGCTGGGGCTGTTCAGTCTGGACAAGAAAAATCTTAGGGAAATCACATTGGCCAGTGTATACACATACTTGAAGGAAGGATGTAAAGAAAAGGGAGGCAAGCTCTTTTTCAGTTATGCACAGTGACAGGACCAGAGTCAATTGGCACAAATTGAAACACAGGAGGTTCCATCTGAACATCAGGAAACACTTTTTCACAGTGAGGGTGACTGAGCACTGGCATGAGCTGCCTAGAAAGGATGGAGTCTCCATCCTTGGAGATATCCAAAAGCTGTCTGGACATGGTCCTGGGTAGCGCCCTGTCTGTGACCTTGCTTGAGCAGGCAGGTTGGTCCAGATTACCTCTGGAGCTCATCCTAACCTCACTCAGTCTATGATTCTGTGATTCTCCTGCGTCATTGAATTTGGCAGCCTCTAAGGCAGAGTATGATAGGTCTCACCAATTTGGTAACTTGCATCTTAAAGAAAACACCACAGAATTTTTGAAAAGATCTATTTTTGTTCAGAGCAAGGCAGGCAAGGAGTGCTTCATGCTGCTATTGCTCCTTTCTGTCCAGATTTCTCCACTGTCAAATTAATTCCTTCCATAAATACTCACATAAAGTTTAAAGAAACTAAAACCTGAAGTACCTAAATAACTCACAAAAAAGAAACACTCTTCTAGCATTCATTTCACTGCTAATGGCAGAATAGAATGTGAACTCCTGGGCCCCTGAGAACCATCTATCCTTGAGATTTTAAAAATGGAATGAGACCTTCAAAGTGGAACAGATCAGCATCTTCAATAAGGCAGAAATGTCCAAGACAATTAAGGATGAGTAGGAAAGTGCCAGAAGTTCCAGGACTCCAGTTCTACCACTAGTGACTTGAGATAAAGTCAGAGATGATAAACTGTCTAAGAAGAAGTCTCCACATCTGTAAACAGAGATAAGGACAGCATGCACTAATAGCTAGCACAGATCACAGATGATGTTTATGAAGTGGCTTTTTGACTACATCATCTAATTAGTGCTATCAGTTAGAATGGAGTGGCCAAGAGAAACCTAAGAAAGTGAGAGATTAATTCACTCAAATACTGGAGACTCAGCTAAATTTGAAAGGGCTAGATCAAAGTTTTTAGAATCATCTTCGGCCTACTGAAGAGCAGCCAGAATTCAAAAGGGTATCACTAACCCGCTTCTTCAGGAAACGCATGAAAAGCATTGCTTCCAGGCCTAAAAAGCTTGAAATTCAGAATTAGAAAAAGAAAGAAAATTTTCTTGGTAGGCAGCACTACTAGTTCCTACAGGCACAGATGTCAGTTCTGTGATAGCAGCAAGCTGAGGTACTGAATGGAAAGAGGGATAAAATTCTCTTTCAGTAAAAAATAGTGCATCTTTGTCAGAACTGACACAGATCATTAAAACCTGAAAGCTGAAGCACAATTTATTGGTGGAACTACTAGGATTTGTCTTTAGAGCTAGAAGACATCTTCAGTAACTGGTTTTAGACCCATCTGAGGCAATAAAATGCAACCTGATTGAAGTTTTTATTTGCTCAAGTGACAGACAAATCCTACCAACAAACTATAGCTTGAAATCAATAGGCTTTGTGCAAACTAGCTCAAATTATCAGAGACATTCTGGTAACTCTACAAGCTTCATCAGCAGTGTCTGCTTATGAGACGCCACACTAAAGAACTGATCTGTGTGCCTAAACAAGAACGTAGCATATGGATATTCCCTACTGTCCACTGGAGGAATTTTGGTAGATAAGATATTAATTGTCCACTCTTAAAAAGAGCTGCAGAAGTAGAAGGAAGGCAGTCTTCTAATATTAGTGCCATTTAACAGAAATAGCTGTGGAAACCACAGGTCCAAACCAGATCTTTTTCTTTCTTCAGAATACTTTGCTCTGTAACATTGCCATCCTTCTGTGAGAAGCTGTAACTCCACCATCTGAAGCTGTAAGTGCATCAGTGAAGTGTTACGAGGCCCAAACCAAAATGACTGTCTTACAGAAAGGTACCAAACTGTCTGTCATATCCCAATACCAGGCCTCAACCCAGAACTCCCAAGTATTCTTGGGTACATTTAATTTTTTTTTATACCCTGTCTTGATTAAGCAGGATAACAAAAAGGAAAAAAATAAGGTTATTAAGAGGAGTAAGTGCTCTCACCTCAACCTAAAAAAAGTAGTATTGAAGCAAGATATGAGGCCCACACCTGAGTTTACTGCTTCAGAAACTTATTCTGGTTGACAAAGTGGACAGGAAAACTTTGACCTTTAGCAGAATTATGAGAAAATTACCAGAGTAAAACAACTTAGTTACAGGAACCAGAGAAAAGTAGATAAATGTATAAGAGACAGAAAATATAATACTGTGGAATTAGAAGTATTAGTCAGACACTTTATGTTTTCCTAACTCCAAGTATCTTATTTGACAAGTGGCAGTCACAACTGGGAAAGGAGACAGCAAAATTTCTTCAGCACACAGCACAGAAAATTCCTGTCAGAATTTGAGGATGATCTAGAAAATTCCACCTCTAGGAAGCAGTGTTATTTAGCCACCAATTTTCTTCTTTGATTTGAACCACTCTTAAGGCTAATGAGGGCTTGAATTTGCAAACCTGAGTCATACTTCTGTCTTCATTGAAGTGATTAGATTGTCTGTTAGCCTCAGTCATACAGTTCTATAAACTGTTAATATTCAGCACAGAAGCAGAGATGCTGGATGAAAAGAAGCCCAAGAGCATCTTGGCTCTCCTATAGCCATTAGAAAAGCAGCAGAAGCACAGATAAAATTCAAGCAAGCTTTCTTAGACACAGGCAAAATTACAAAAACATTAGTGTGTAGCAGCCAGAGTTAGAAGCAGAGACAACTACTCCAAATACACTTTGGGCAGCAAGGCAGCAGTAGCACTGTGGAAGAAACTCCTACTTCAGCTCCATCCTCTATAAATATATCCACCCTTTTACTCCCTGTCTCTGAGAAATGATGCACTGGCTCTCCCTGAGGGAGGATTAGCTGTAAAGCAGAGCTATAGTCTGTGCACAAACTGGCATGGGTACACATCTCTCCATGACATGAAAAGGAGGTTGAGCGTCTAAAAGCTTTTGTTTTCTAGCTATATCAGTTGGCCTAATAAAATACATTACTCTCTCTCTGCAATCTGATGTGTCTAGGTTCACACCCATGTGCACTACCTGCAATCAGAGGGTCAAGTCAACCTATAGGCAGATCTTTATAATGGTTTGCTATTAGAGGAAACATTAGTCTGAAAAAGATACTTTTTTGACATTATTATTTATACTTTGAGTCACCCGTGAAATTTAAAAAACTATATATAAAGTTTTTCAGACTTTCTTCATAATTTTCAATCTATTGTATTTTTATATGGAATGCAGGGTGCCTGCCTCTGATGAGCTATTGCTAAGACAGAAGTGTTATTTAAAGGTTATGTGTCCGCAATCTTTTGCCAGAACCAGCTTACCTACTTGCAAGTGTTGCCATTAAGACATATGGAAGGGCCAAGGAATATGGGGTTTTTTTTCATAACTCCCACTTCATTTCCATAAAAAATGAACTGATTAATGTGTTCTTAGAGTCAGTAGATTCATCTTCCTAGAACTAAATTGGTATGTTTTTAAAAGAAAGTTCACCCTGTGTTCCTTCACTGAGCATCCACATTCTGCTACAAAGAAATGAGATGGAATCAGCAATCTCTGCTGCCATCTTCTGTTGCTACTTTTATGCAACCAGTGAACAAGGGACAGAAATATTAAAATCCCATCCTTTCTGTAAGTGAGTGGAACAAATGAAAGACTATGAATCAAGAATCAAAGCTCTGTCACACAATCATAGAAATTTGGAAAGAAAACATCTCTTTGAATCACACTCAATCACCTTCACAGCGAAGAGCTATCCATTACAGTACATTCTCCCATCTAATTGAGGCTCTGATATTCCTCATGTCAAGTTTCATACTCTCCAGAAAAGCTTTTCTCCCATTATTCTCTTAGAGCTATCAGCTGCTGCCCTTTGTCACAGGGTAGACAACCATTGTGCAAGTACCTCATTTTAATGGGACACTAATCCATTTCATCCAGGTTCTTGAAACCACATAGATCTTAGGGCACAATCATACTTTGCTTGCATCTCATTTTAATGATAGAATATTTTCCCCCTTCATCAATAATTTCCTCACAAATCATTATTATTCCTTCATCTTCTGAATGTTTGGTGACAAGTCAAACACAAAATGGTCTTTACTGAGAGGTGTAGCTTGTTTGTCTCCCACTTTCTTAAACTCCAAACCTATCATCTGAATATGGGATTAAACTACTTTTACTCTCTGCCCTTTAAAGGTATTTGCACTGTGTACTCAAATCCTTATCCTTTCTTCATTGTCACTCCTTTCTAAGTAGTGGTCTTCTGATACTCATGTTCATCAACTGCTGGGTATACTCACCCAGAATATTTATGCTGGCATATAACCATGAACAATTTTTCTTTATTGCATTAAATCCCATTTGTTTTCTGTTTCTTTCCAATCTCATTCCTTTATTGCATTATATCTTCTGCATTTAAATCATCAGCATATACAAGATGCCTTTGCAACAACTGGTCAACTTCCTTAATAGCCTCAGTAAGTAAGAAAAAAACAGTTCCCTGCCTTCATCCAGTGTCAGAGGTATCAGATACATAGCTGTATCTTCCTAACAGTTCCATTAGGGATTCCAAATTCTTGCAATTTTTGAGTTCAGATGATACATCATCAATGCTTTTTTAAATCTGAAACAAAAAAAAATATTATTTTTTATATCCCTATTTATTTAGTGAAATAAATATGTGGAACAAAAATGTAGAAAAAAATAAAGGAACAATCAGGAATAAGACCTTGTCCTTTGATTTCTTTGGTCAATGTTACCCTATATATCTAAGTGCTACACATAAATTTTTAGTCCTCCTCTTGATCTTCCTCTCTATATAGCTGTAGATGATTTTCATCAGCACTACAATCATCTTCCAATATGAGATATGAATGTAAATCTTCCAATTTTCATTATTTGTCCTTCTTCAAATACTCAGAACTGATTGACCCCATTTTGTTTTTTTTTCAAATGCAGACAGGAAATAAGTATTAAAATAAGTCCTCAACCCAGCAACAAGTTAATATACAATTTGTCATCTATGTCCTAGAAATCCTTCATTGTTGGCACATGCAGAGCAGAGTTTCTATGACAGATTTTAAGGACTGTCTATAGATACTCACTATCCTCAACTTTTTCACCACCACAAAATTTCTAAAACTAAAGTCTTGTTATATTGTTTCCCTGTCTTTTCTCTATCCATTCTTGCAGCCAAGCTGTGTTTCATGCAGAATCATTTCTCATTAAACTTTGTCAGCTGGCTCTTATATTCCATCACTCTTAATCAATTTCTTTTTTTAGCTTTCCTGCAGAATCTGTGTCTAAAAATTCACATTTAGACCACCTCTGCCACATACATTATAAAACCTTTGTGAACACATCTTTAGAAATACAAAGGGTAAAATTCTATAGCAACGGTCATCAAGCATATGGTATTCCCAAAGGATGTGCATAAAGAAACTAAGTATATGAGAAGTCACACATCACTTCTTTGTATAAGTGTTGTGAGCCAATGTTCTGCCCTCCTTCTCCTTGATGCCTCAGATTCCCTGTTAAATGCAATCATCCTTTCACTGTACATTTCAGAAATGTGGTCCATGATGGTTTCTCTGACCTAGGTAATCAAAATAGATTTAAGACCAAACCAGCTTTCTTCCTGTCCCCTCACAATTACTGCAGCAAGAACATACCCTTTCTATGACCCCTGGTACCTGAAAATGCCTTTTGCTTCTTACTATCTTATTTTCAGCATTATTCTGCTCCACTGGAGCATTATCAGTTAAAATACTAATATTTTTGGAAAATACATGTCTTTACTCCTTAATCTCTATTATTTTCTTCTTTGAAACTCAACTCTATTATAATGTTTCTAACTACAAGTCTTATCTATGTAAGAAAGCATTATTCAATGAGAACGCTCTGCATCATTTGCTGAGCAATAGTTGGCACAGTTTGATGGACAGGCTCAAACTATCAAAACTGGAAGAATGCTTTCTTTTGTGGGTAGAAAGAAATACCAACTTTGCATGATTCCACTTATTTTTGTTGGAATTTCTGTAAAACCTAGTACTTATCATTCTTTCAGATACATTTCCAGAATACAAGACAACAGACAGCTCTGTGTCCAATGTAACCTTCAGTAACTAGGAAGTTCATGAACATGGTTCATCATGGTTTCTGTGGCTTAGATAATCAAATTGCAGGTCACTTGCATTAGCACATAGAATCATAGAATAGTTAGGGTTGGAAAGGACCTTAAGATCATTGGTTTCCAACCCCCCTGCCATGGGCAGGGACACCTCCCACTAAACCATGCCACCCAAGGCTCTGTCCAACACGGCCTTGAACACCACCAGCAATGGAGCATTCACAACTTCCCTGGGCAACCCATTCCAGTGCCTCACCACCCTTAGTACATATTAAAATCTTATGGTCATATCACCACATAACTGTGTGCCCAGTCCTCATTAGCGAGCTTCTCCTTACCATTGCAGTCTTGCAGAAACAAGATTTTTGGTCCTGAAATATTTAGGCTAAAAAATAATTTGTGGTTCACTACCGCCTCCATTTCTACAGATCTTAACTACTTGGATGTCTGCAGAAATGGGTACATAACAATTATGACACTTAGAGCAAAGTCATTTAGAAAGCAGAAGAAGGATCACAATTTTCCACTGTTTTCTCCTCTTATTTCTCCTAAACCCACAAGAAATTTAATAAAGAGACAAAAATCAGTTTTGCCACTCTTTCTATCTGGCTACGCAAAACTTATATTTTCAAAAGTGACTCCTCATTTGAGCCATCTCAATATGAATTATAAGTTTTCAATTTTCTACTGCTCAGTTCTGAAAGAATTCTACCTTTACTGCTACTATTAACTGTAGTTATTCTTCTGACCATCTAAAAATGAGTAAATGAAAATCACTCCCAAACACATAAAAAATGAGCATTAATATTAATGAAATAGGAAATACATTACTGGTCTGTAATAATTCCCATTTAATTTAGACTACCTGCCAATTCGCATTTGTGTGAAGAATGTATAAAAGCACAGTTTAAGCAGAACAAACAAGATGCTTTTTATTATGAAAAATCTACAGAGCATCAATTTCCAGGCCACTAGTTTAAACAGTTCAGCAACAAAACACCTATGGTTGTTTACTAACAGCAGAATTCAGGCACATTGCTTTAGCTATCCTTAGCCTTAGGCTTCCTGCAAATACAGGCGCCAGGCTGTCAAACAACATTGTTGGACTCAGGTGCACACATTTGATTGAAAGCTGCAATATGTCTGCATAAAGGTGTGTCTAAGTGTAGATTTTCTTTTCCTTCTTATCACCAACACAATATTCAATTGTGCATCAGCAGCCACAGTAGTCCTCTTTCCCAGAGATCAAAATATAGTCACAGGATTTTTCCCTTTAATTCCTCTGAGGTAGAAAACATTCTGTTTTCACCAATAATATTACACTTTTGTGATGAAGTCTAAATTGGAGACATGTATTTGCTTCAAATGATAGATTAGAGGAATGCATGAATATTGATTTGCAGTATGTTTTGTAGACTATGTTTACAGTAATTCTGATTACTTTCTGGTAATTGTGTACTAATAATGCTAGATGTTTATATACAGCTTCAAAAATAAATAAGAAGCAGCTTCATTAGCAACGGACTCTCAAGAGTGATTTCATAATGAGGATAAATTTCCTTCATTTAATATGGAGAGATGGCAGATATATTCAGATACAGACAAGTGTAACATCACTAAGACAGTCAGACAGATGCAGTCAAAAATGCACAAGCATTTTGGGCTGGATTCATATCCAAGGCCTTTTAGCATTTGACTGAGGCACATAAATCAGCATCTGGTCGTCTTCCATATTCAGCAGAGATCACCATAAACCAATTTAGGCTACCAGAGATTGGCAATGAAATCTCTGCCAATTGAGAGAGAGGTGGACTAAAATTAGGTATTTGGTATAGGTAAAAGCTTTACTGGGAAGTCTGAAGCAGAGCTTATCACAGTTTTCAATGCATTTAAACACAAGAAAGAGTCCAAGAGTCTCAGGATTGGCTTGAATGTCAGCCTTCACCAGGAAACAGCAACAACAATCATTTTGAACACATCACAACTTTCTGCACCACTGTTCTAATGGGGGCTATCCAAAGTGCCACAAAATCACATCTTGTAAACTGAGATTCATGAATGATTCCACTAAAAAGCGGGGATACTGTTGCATGGCCAAGCCCATCTTGGAGTGAAGCCTGCACTTCTTCATCCACTCTTTTCTATCCACTTTTTCTTGGGCATATTCTTTGCTCTCTGCACCAACCTAATAGTGACTGAGCAGTTGTTCTGCTGTGAGCAATTAAATAGCTGTCAGTGGTGACAATACATGATGATGGATTGGACAATCCTTATCTGTTTGTAATTTTGGTCAGTGAAATTTGGAAAGAACTTCAGCATCTTTGGCTGAAAGTCCCTCTGTTAATGCCAGTGATTAATTATTAACAAATATGCTGTTATTATTTTAATAAGCCTCTCAGTATGCTTACTGAGCTGTGGAAAAGCTTCCACCTCCTAAAAAGTTTGCTTCAAAATACAGTCACCCATGTTGTTTCCAGAATGAGACTGTAACCATCCCTTGAGGGGACTTGCTGTGCACTGAGGTCAAGCCCCACAGCATGTTGGTTTTATAGGAACAGCAGGAGAGATCACAGCACAGAATGATGCAGTCCTCCAGATCCTATTCTAGTACAGCCTGGAGGTCTAGATTCAGACTAGTAACCCACACAATCCTCACCTAATCTGTTTAAAAATGTTCCCCAGACACTTACCACTCTGCCAGCAACCAAGGCAGCATTTTCACTGCCAAAAGGATTTTGGAGCACCTTTCACAATCAAAGGTCTCCAGCTATGACAGACTAGGCACCCTCAGACTCTCTAACCCTGCACAGCAACCCTAACACACATTGTCCAGAGCCAAAACTACACTGTCTACAGCACTTCATGAGATAGTGTCAGACTAGCATTAAACTCACCTCAATGCAGGAAGGCTGGTTTTTGAGACAGTGCACCCCTGCCTCTACCTCCCATCTGATGGCAGCTGGGGCACCCCCAGCTCATCAACCTGCCCATTGCTGAGGCCATTCCTGAGCACCCTGCTTCAATCTGCTGAGAGATGTGGGGGCTCAGTGTGGTTCGGGCAGAGCCAAGGCCACTGCCATGTGCTGCTGCCCCAGCAAAGCCCATGACTCCTGCAACATGGCTCCCACCCCACTGGGGCAGGCTCAGGGCTTAGCAGAAGCCTCAGCATGGCAGCCTCTGCTGTGAGGCAGCTCCTTGTGGGAGCAGGGGTGGCTGCAAAGCTCTGCAGATGGCTGAAGCCCTGGGTGTGAGCTGCCGATAGTGGCTCTGTCCTCTGCTGTGCCTAAAGCTGCAGCAGGGTCCACAGAGGGTGGTCCCTCACTGGGGAGGGCCAGGCTCACAAGGAAAATATGATGATGGGCCAAATGATGGAGCACCAGAAAAGCTGTTAGTGAGCTGCCTAGGAGAGCGTGGTTGACTTTCATACTCTGCATTTCACCAGAAGATATGAGCTGAAATAAAAATCCATCAGCAGAAAGTGTCCTTGAAATGCGTCAGGCCATCATGACCCCCGTCTGCTGAAGTCTTCAGGAGGCACCTTGAAAAGGCCATCAGCACCACTTACCTTTGCTGCTTTTAGTACTACAAACACCATGGTGAGTGACAGAGGCTGCCTGCCAAGGGGATTTTTCCCAGGACCTCTACCCATACCTTCCTATTCACAGTGTCTCCCCCAGATAACTCACTTCCTTACAGTGGAAATTATAGGCATTTGCTTTCTCATTTTGTCCATTTGGTCAGTGAGGACACAGTGGCATAAAAGCTCAATGATTTGTCTAATGCAACAGGAAAAAAAGAAAATAAAAATAGTGTTATGATGAAGAGGATAATTTCCTGGAAGGTTATTTTTACCTTATCCATTTCAGTTTCTACATCCCATTGCTTCATCCAAAACTTCTATCATTCTATGATGTTTCTAGTCTCATTGATTGCCCACCACTGCTACTACATGCTCTCCATCCTTTCAGTCTTATTTTTGCTCCCCTGTTCTGTATCAGCTAATTCTTGGAGTAACTTCATTGAATTCTATGGATCCAGATTGTCTTGGTTGGACAAATTCTTTGAAAATACACTAGAAATACTGTGTAAGGAGGTAGGGACCTAACTCTCTAATGAATACATGTGTATGTGCTTGGTTAATGCACTGTGCACACAGAGCTGTCATTGCCACCCTTGCAATTCCATTCTCAACATTTCCAACTGCTCATGTGCCCTGTCTGTGATACATAGTCACAGTTGCCATGAGACTTAGCTTCCATAAACTCTTTTCCAACTCTAAATGGCTTTACAAACCTTAAATGAGTTTTATCAAGCAATTTGATGTGTCCATTGGAGGAGATATTGTAGTAAAGACCTGAAATCTCCACTCAAAAAGTATTACTCCATGGCTTTTCTATTACTATTCTGGTATATATCCTTCTGAGCTTTGACACTTATTTCACTGGATGCTTTCACTGCAGAACACTGCTAGTCTATCTGGACAGTGAAATGTGCATCGTGGGGGTTCCCTAGCTTCTAACTGTTGCAGTGTTCTGCACGACAAGTTTGAATTTTTTAATTCCCTATCCACAAGCTGGAAAACTGACTTCAAACTCAGACACTAAAAATGCAAAATCAGATGTAGTTCAGCACTCATACATAAATCAAGCACATAGAACTTAACCAATTTCTTGGCAAAACACCTGTGGAGCCACAGAAACCATGGCATATTAAAAATGCATTAAAGGTCACAGGTCAAGATTAAAAGGAGAGAAGATTTTGTGCACATCTATGTAATTTCTTCTACTCAGAGAAGGAGCATTAGTTTCATGTAGAAATGTCTTGGCAGATGTGTCCATATCACAGTTGTTGTTTTAAGTCACATTTATTTCCAGATCACAGCTCTGTTAAGATCATTGATCGTATGATCTAGCAAGCCAACACTTAATATAATGATTTGTCTTGGGCTTTTTTATTATATAAGCAGCATGAAGGAAGATGTTTGAGCTTGGAGTTTGGACAGAGAAAAGTGTGAACGAGGTTACATGTGCTGTGCCATTGCCTCTGTCAACAGCACGCTATCTAACCAAGTAGTTTTCTTGTCTCAAAAAATGCACGTAATCATCTAGTCCTGTGAAACAGCTGCGCTGTAGAAACAAACTGATCCCCTTGAGTAGTTTCAAAATGCTAAAATGGGAGAGTTAAGTCCTGATCCCCATTCCTGATAGTGGCACAGAAAAGGAGAGGAAGTCTTCTCTAACAGATGCTCAGATGGTTATAATTATAAATTATTAAAATAATAATAAATATTAAACAGATTTTTATTATGGGCATTAGAGGATCCACTAAGAGCATATACTCTATGCCAGTCCTTCATGCCATATGTGTGCTCTGAATTCTCTGTATTTTACTATGCTTAGAGGCAATACTCAGTACACAACTGAAGCAAGTAAGCATGGACTAGAAGCCAGAAAATTAGCTGTAATTTAGTATTTCTTTTGTGACTTTTGGCTACTTTATACCAATAAGCAAACAGATCAATGTTGCAAATGTGTTTCATACATAGAACTGTATCAGCAAGGGACTCCTGGGCTTTAAATCTGCATTTGAATCAGATTAAGTAGTACCACTGAACACACAAGTTTCACCACAACATGTAGTTCACTTTGCATAGACAGCAAATGTGTCTAATTACCAACATTTAACTACACTATAACTTGTTCACCAGTACTACTTCTAGTTCACGTTTCTGAAGAGCTACATACACTGTCTAGTGAAGAAGAAATCAAACTGTGTTGCTTACATAGCTTATTATCTTACAAACTCTAAATCCCAAGGCTCACAACTGAAATCTCGCTGAATCACTCCTCTCAGCATCTCTGTTCCTCAAATATTTGCATTCTAACATTCTCAGAAACACAAAACATTGCAGGGTGTTCTCTGAGTCCTAGTCAAGCTTCACATGGGAAAAAAAGTAACAAGCCACAAACAAGAACACATTTCAAGAGAAATAATCAGAATATTTCTCTGATTTACAGGTAAACTGTCTCCATTGAAGAGACACTGAATTCTGACACTGAGATTGTTTACCTGAGATGAGAGAACTTTAAAAGGATGTGGCAAAATATAAAAAAATAATGACTAACTATTAAAAAGGGGAATTGGCACCTTCTGTGATGTTTGCCTCAACATTCATGAGCAAGAAAATAATCAATTAAACAGGCAAATTTCAAATAAAATCTCTTCCATCCTGCATAACTAAACCGCAAACATTTTAAGCATTATATACAAACAGATCTGTGTTAGAATTTGATATGATTTAACGAGATTGGACATCTGTAAAGATAATAAAAATATACAGATACACAAGAATAAACACTTCTGAACACTTTTTTGAAAAACTAAACATGTTCAGGCTTTGAGAGTTATGTCCGTGTCCTTTACAACATTCAGGGACTTAAATCCCATAAAATAAATATTATTGCTAAAGCAGCAGCTTATGTTTAGAAATTGAGGTTAACTGAAATAAGGCAAACACTTTAACAGTAAGGGTTCTAAACATTGCCATAACTCTGTCAAGGATATGGTGGATACTCCATTGAGAGAATCTTCAAAGGAGGATTTTTTTTTTGATTGTTTGTTTTGTTTTTTTTTGAGGGGGTTGTTTTGGTTTTTTATTATTATTTGTGTTTTCTTTCTGAAATACTGTAGTCCATTACAGCCCCTGGACTTGAAGCAAGAATTAAGTCGTGGAAATCCTTTGTTTCCAAGAGGTCAGACTAGAGAATCACTATAGTCTAGCTCCATCTCTGAAAAATCTGTAAGTATGTGAGATTTGACCAGAAAAATTACTTTGATATTTTGATGACTATATCACTCAAAGAGAAATATACATGTAAAAAATTTACTGAGGCTTATGTAGGGCAGGATGCCTGGATCCTGACTCCTCACTTTCCTTTGACCTCTGATACAGCTGCTGGTAAATCATTTTACATCTCTGTATTCTTACTTTGCCCAACCATAAAATATAAACTATATGTTCCCACAGCATAGCCTGTTGAGCTGCTTAATTGGTAAATATTTGTACAGGGAATCTAAATCCTTGGATTAAAGAAGAGAGAGACATGCAAATGATTATTGAGTGCAGGTGTTCACAGCTCTATAGTACCAGAGACTGTTATCCTCCCTTTTACATTATAATGTCTTAGAAATAAATGTCAACTGTAATTTTAAAAGTACTAAGAACAAGCATAATGGGCTGTTCCCAGGTAATTTATCCTTCTCAGCCACAGCTGACAAGGAAGAATTTTCTGTACCTTCATGAATCACCTTAATGTAGTCACTCTGGAGATGTGTAATAAGATTTGCATATTTGTAACTTTGCAGGGCTGCAAGATTTGCAATCAAGTTTCGAAATATGAGCTGTTTCTTTTCACGATTCTTCCAAAGGCTTTGGCAACCATTTTTACAATAGAGCATGCAGATCTGTCTGTGGGATACCTCCTTATCTAATAACAAACTTGGTTGACCAAGTTTCAGGCAAAAGGCAACTGAGGCACTGTATTGAATCAGAAAAAGGCCTGGACATCCATGTAGGCTAACACAGACCTCTGCTGAAAGTGCAGCTGTTGCTTGGCCGGAAGCTCACCAGTACCATATCCATATTCACTTTTGGGCCTTTCCAGCATACCTGGAGCTGACAGCCACAGTCAGCAAACACCCTTGGGGAAGGAGGGCCTATCTAAGCTGTGTTTTCTAGACCTTTGAAGTATCTTAACATTATCTCTCAAGTCCTTTACAATTAACCACTATATAATGGTAATTAATAAGAGGTAATAATTAGTATTATTTATAGTTCCAAAAGTGTTTACAGAACCTATCAATCTTGTTTCTAGTAATGTTACATGCAGTGACTGCAGCTGAATCACAAGGAGATAATCACCAACATGGTTGGTTTTAGTTTAGAAGATGAAGTAATTTATTTTGCTCTTTTTTGCTTTTCCCCCTTTTTTCCCCACAATTTTTCCAGTAAAATCCTTACTGGAAGGGACATGTGCACAGCAGACAACTGTCAAACCATATAGCTGGTCTGCAAGGTTTTCAGCTTTTTCTTCTTACCGATAAAAGACAGATGAATTACCTCTGAAGTACAGAAGCAAAAAATAGGGAAGAATGAACTTCACCAGATGCCCACCTCCTTCAGTGGCACAAAATAGATTGCTTAGGATACACCCATTTTAACCTAATGAATGAACCTTGCTAAATGCATCAGAGAAAAGTCAAAATGTCAGCATGCTCTTTGTTTTAGTTTCTATATCCTGTTAATTTTGCAAGTGATGCTTGCGCTTTTAGAAAAGAAATCACTAGATATCCAGTAAAATAACTATTTCTGCTTCATGCTGTTATTTGCATGTAAGACTTAAAGCTATGCACAAATTCCAAATTCCCTGCCAATATTTCCACTGGTTCTAAAATAAGCTCTGCTCCTGCTCCCACTGTTGTAAGGGGCAGAGTATAGCATTCACACTGAGCACAAATACATTCTAGCCTGAGAGATGTTGAAAACATTTTATTTAAAAAAAAAAAAAAAAGAAAAAGGAAAAATTATAAACATTAGCTCCAGGAATCATCCCACCCAGGGGCCCAAACATTCTGAAATTTTACCAGGAACAGATGAGAAACATCTGTTCTCATTCCCTTTTGAGATCTTCTGAGTAATGGAATAAGAAACAACTTCACCATGCTGCCTCAGAGCCTGATAGTGGGAATATCTCTACAAATTAGTGCTATTTCTTTTCTTGAGTCTTCTTCCACCCCGCTTTCCTGCTTTGCTGTACTGGTTTATTGTTTGAAATAGACCTTTTTACCTTTGTGGCTCAGAGTCTTTAAGGTGTACCTCCCAAACTTCATTTCAGTTTTCATATATGAATCTCTTCCTCCACTTCCGTGGCTTTTTCTTCAGGGTAGAGAAAAATAAGTAGTGGAACCCACCTTCTCTTCAAATGTAGAAAATTCCTGTAGGAGAATATTAAGTACCCTGATGGAATAAATGTGTAACAGAACCTGGCATTGTCTGTCCAGTGAAAAACACTCATATCAACCCAGGGCTTCTCCAATTTTCTTTTGAAATAATACACATCTAAAAAAACCTCTGAGTGAGCTGTTGGTGGAAGGAAACTATTTTTGTCCTCTATTTCAGACCTATGAAGTCTCATTCATTGAAACAAAACTCATATCTGACTTCTACCTCACAATTGCTCACCACTAGCACCCTGGCTACATATCAGAGTGCATCACACAGTCTGCTCTCCACTCCACGTCTCTCTTGAATTATGGAGCTGGAGAAAGGTCCCAGCACAGCACTGAAGCTGAAACAGTGAGAAACATATGAAGAACAAGTGTCAACTAGGTGGCCCATCCTCCAAGAAGTCCTTTTGAAAGCTTCTCTCCACCTGCAGTTTTGACATGGCTGATTTCCTATCCATGTGGTGCCAGACTCCTGATATGCAAGTAAAACCTGTTCCACTCCATGGGACAGAAAAGACTGGTGCAGCTAGTATTCATACAGCAACAACATAAAGGGGTTCCTTACCCATGGCTGAAGATAAATTACATCTAATTTCCCTCTCCTGTAACATAAGAACTGTAAAACATGGAGCCACAGAAATTAAAAGCCGAAAACCTCAAGACTGACAAAAGAATTTCCCACCTTCACAGACATTGTTACAGGCAAAATGTGTGGCAGGAACACATACAGGTCACCACTGGATATTTGCTGCCCTATATTCAACTTTGTCTTAGATGTTTCAGATCTTTCTTGATATATGGCCAGGAGAATCTGAGCTGAACTCTTGGTTAGTTCTGCAGAAGGAGATAAAAATTTCAATGCATTGCATTACATCCATTTCCAAGCTTCTCTTAGATTAATACCATAGGAAAGCAGTACAGTTAGGTTCACATGCCGTTCATATTAGTTGCCTCTAGGCTGTGATGGCATGAAGCACAGTAACAATAAACACTGTGTGACAGCAAATCAGCCAATACATCCCACAGAATTTATCCAATTTTCATGAGATTAGTTTTTAACTTTTCCAAACATTCCCAGTTCATTGTCTTCGGGAATCTTACACAGAGTTCCATATTTCAATAGCTAAGTTTATTATCTGAACAGGTTAATTTAAAGCTGAACTTAGATACATCTCTTCCATGCTGCAATCCACAGTATAGACACATTACAAGAGCTGACTATAAGCAGTCAAAGCAAAAATGCCCTCCCTCCTTTTCACTCCATGCCTTTGTCAGCTAAATTCTAATTAGCAGAGGACAGATAACACTAGACGAACTCTATGGATATGCAGACACAGCTTCCATAAGTAGACTGCTGTACTCAAAATATTAACAACAATGAAGATATTCTCCACTGTTACCATGGGACCATATGTCTGATAAGGCTAAACTGAATTACTGCATTGTACCGGATATTCACACTGAGTAAACAGAAGAAAGAAGAGATGGTAAAGATTTCAATCCAAATAGTGACAAGAACTCAAACTTGTAAAAACTGGAATAATAAAGTCATATTTGCTCTGGGAATAAATTAATGTGACAAGAATAAAGACAGAGAAGTCCTGTAGCACGGATGGGAGGTGAAAATGGAAGAATTTAAAAGTAGAGAATCTTTTCCTCCCCTTTGCAGTTATTAGAAGTAATATATTTCTCTTGCTTTTTGTCAGACAGCAAGGTTTTTCTTTAAAAAACATTCTTGCTTTGAATTATACATAATGTAATATGAGAGGATAGCCTAGTGCTTGGATATCTTTATAATGTATTGCAATGTCTAATATGACATTAAAAGCTCAATCCTTATAGTACTTCAGGAATTTTCACTTCCAGACTTGAAGAACAAATGTATACTTTGCATACAACAAAGTGCGGTGAATAGGACCTTTTGCTGACCACTGCATTGCACTTACTGAACTAGCTGAAACTTCTCAATTCAATCAAAACATCCCAGGATAACATAACCACTTGCAAATCATGTTTGGCACTAGGTAGTAGCCTTCCATTTAAGTCCCAGCTATTAACAACAGCAGAAGAAAATGCAGCTGCTCTCTGAATTAGCGTGTATGTCATATCCAGCTGTTCTGGAAAATCCATAACTAGCACTTGAAAACATTAAATTTTAAGTTATTATGTACACACATCATTAACTTTTAATTGAAGAATAAATAGAGCATTTTCATTATAGTTGTCAGTCTTTGACATTTATTTGAACCAGGCATGATTTTTTTCCCATTTTAAAGTATCTATATCTCTACAAACACAGATATAATTTTCTGATTATTGAAACAGGATCCTAAACTTCTGAAAGGCTGACAACAAAAAACAGACATAACTATCTCAATTAAAACCCAGTAGATAATTGATTATTTGATGATACCCCTTCGCTCAGGCATTTTTTGAACAATTAATTATAATGTCTAACTAAATCAGGCTCATCAACTCACCATTATTTAATGGAAATCTGTGGTATTTACCAAATGAATAGTCTGAATTTCATTCTTGTAAGTAAATAGCCAAGTTTACACAGAGTGACAGTAAGCTGTCTTGTGGATACTGCAGCACAGAATGGCTTTTCTAGTAGCATTTCAAGTGCAAGTGATGTGGTTTTGGAAATGTTTTTGCATCCTGTAAGTAGCAGGAGAGCCTTTTCTGGTTTAACTCTACCTTTTGTAAAACCCTGTAGGCAGTGGGGTACATACAAAATCCAACACAAAAACTAAGCTCATACTAAAGATAACATCACTTTAAGATAAGCCAGCATTTGAAACCCAGTCTGATTCCTTTCCAGTTCTTTGGTTTTATGAACCATCTCCTGTGGTTTTAGTTACAGCCAAGTTAAACCAAAACCAGACAGGGGCTGTTCCCAGGCTCTGACCCAGATGTATCTGATTGTGTCTTGGATGAAAACCTGAAACCTGATCTGCCAAAAATCTGAACTCTCAACTCTGAGACTGTGGCTAAAACTTCCAACAGTGAAACTGTATGAACAACCCTGGGTAACAGACACCATCAGCTTCCCAGCAATTTTTCTTTTGGCCCTTTGACCCTTTCCTCCTTAGCCATTTCAGCCCACCACATAGCAGCTAAACACAAGATTTTCTGCCAAACCAGCCTACTGGGCCATTCCAAGGGCAAGAATGAATGGCCAGAGGGAGGCAGTGAGTACTTGTCACAAATTTTTAGTGCTAGTAGAAGGATATTTCCCTTTTATCTTAGTTCTAGTTTACATTTAAATCCTCTCAAAGACTTACAGCAAAAGGTGCAAAGAATTGTTTGTCATCATTGAAAACTCACTGGTTTTTGCCAATATGACAAGAGCAACTCAGAACTACTTCAAAGTAGTAGGAGCTAGCAGTCAGTGCAAAAGTATAAGATGCAAAAGGTCCTTCAGCTACCAGCAAAAGAACACAAAACATGAAAACCATAATATAGCATTTAGTTTCCGTTCCTTTCTAGAGGAATGACGATAGCAATATTGTTACATGTTTGTGACCTGACAATTATATCATACTAGTGTTCACTGTGGTTTGTATACACAAACACTAGTAAAATCAGAATGAACTGAAAAGGGAAATGCTTAGTAATTCATCTTAATTGAATGACCGGTATATCAAACCTTGAAATCTAACAACAGAGTAAAATGTTGGTGAAGCTTAGGGCAAATAATTGAAGTAATGTTTTATGCTATGTTACCGTGCTGGAAACCTCCCTACAATGCACAAAGATCAATATTCAGCACGATAGATGGATGGTTTTGAAAGCTTCAAAAGTCAGGTGGCCGACTTCTAGTTTGTGAGCTATGAGAAATGTGTCAACCACTGCACAATTGTGCCATTAGTTTTGGAAACATATTTACAATTGTTTGTGAAAAAGAACTACAGGATTTGTGACCTGCCTTTGTAATAAGCTTTTACACATGCGAAGGCAGCTCAGCTGCTTTCTAACTCATCAAATTTTCTACACACCTGGGAAAGCAAAATTGGAGTCTAAATTTGAGAATGATTTTATTTTACACACTGAGTTTACTTTGTGAAACAGAAGTTTTATTGAAAAACATAGTAAAGTTAAAGGCCCAGCTTTGGCAGAGGGCCCAAATCTGACTTCCAGATAAGCTGCAAGATGGTAACTTAAGAAAAGGGTGATCTGCTGCCAGAGGAAACACATTGGGCAGAAAGAACCAGGATCTAATGTGGCTTCCTCATTGCTCATCCTGAGGAAAACCTTGTCAAACTATAGACGCTAGCTCTGCTCAACCTCATATGAGGTTGTCAGGGTTTAAGCATTTTGCCAGTGAAGACTTCTGACCCTGCTTTTTATATATTATGATAGAACTTAAAAATTATTATCCATGTCCAAAGACGCAAAGTAATAGCTTCAAAGGGTTTATGCTCACTCTGATGCAGAAGGTGTAAGCAGCTTGATAAATGCCCTTTCTTCTGGCTAGGCATAACTCTAAAGATATGCAAAGGTTTGGTTTAGTTTAAATACTTCAGTTAGAATACAGTAGCGTACATTCACTCCACAGTGAGCAAAGGCATAAGAGGTTATCAGCACTGCCTCTCATAGCAGAGATATATACCATAGGTCCTGGGCTTGGGATGCAATGTAATGGTGAGTGGAGACTATATAGGTCATATTATGAAATTTACCCTTTCTACTTCTATTCTTCATTTAACTCTTCAATGAAGCATGTGCCAGAATCTCATCTTTCAGTGACTTGGCAGAAAGCATTACACATACAATAAACTATGGTGTGAACAAGGGAGTTTTGGTAAGTGGGTGTTAATAGTTGTTGGTCGTCTTTCAAAATGAAGACCATTTGCCTCCTTTGGACACGAGGATGTGAACCAACCCAGCTGCTGCTGATCAAGGTTACAGAGATGACACCATCAAAATGTCCCAGCTTCTTGTTATTACAGACCTCATCTACTCTTACACTGAATATTACCATTTCCATTTCTCCTCTCCTACTATCTGCCTATTTAGCTGTGTGCCTGTTTTGTCTCTAATACAATGCTACGAAGGCATTCCTTTTAGAAGTCCAGAATGAAAAGCTACAACAGAACAACTGGATAATAAGAGAGTTCACATTGGCTTGTTACCAACCTGCACCTCACTGCTGTAAATTATTGCAATAAACCAAAGAGGATTATGTTTGTGTTTGTTTGAGGGTTTTTTTAAGATAAAGGTATATTTGAATTAAGACGTTATTTAAGGTTAATCCTAAATATACTCTGTGTCACGACAGAAGGACATGTAACTCTTGGAAAAAGCCCAAAGGAGGGCCACGAGGATGATCAAGGGACTGGAGCACCTCCCGTATGCAGGTAGGATGAGAAAGTTGGGGCTGTTCAGACTGGAGAAGAGAAGGCTGCATGGAGACCTCATAGCAGCCTTCCAGTATCTGAAGGGGACCTATAGGGATGCTGGGGA
>JAOEHY010003442.1:37099-57453 GCA_025447955.1 Psilopsiagon aurifrons | reverse complement strand
CCCTCGAGGTGGGGGTGCTGGGGGGGGGGAAGCAGCCAGCTTTATTTGTTTGTGCAGTTTGTTTTTAATCTAAATAACCTTTTAGAGCCCCCCCTCCCTCTAAATAGTGATTCCTTATTTATAGAGGCCTCCCCTTATTATTTAGCCTGAAATACAGCCTGTGCTCTGGCTTTTATGGTGGGGATTAGTTTTCTTAATGGGCACAGGGGGTGGGCAGGCAGTGAGGGCCCCCCTGCCTTGGAGTTTCCTTTGCTGTCATGGGGTTTTAGCTTCTCTCTGTGCATACCTAGGACCTGCTGCCCTTGGGGCTCTGCTGCCATAAACCAGGCAGCAATGTGTTCCCAGCTGGAGCGGGGCCGGTAATTGCTTTGGGCAGGTTTATGGTGGGGAGGTGCGAAGTGCTTGCTGTCTGTCTGCCCCCCATGGAAGCCGGTCTGCAGATGGGCTGGGAAGAGAGCGGCCAGTGTGGGAGAAGGGATGTCTCTTTGCCATGGGAAAAGGGCAGATGGTTAGGGAGAAAGCAGTGCTGTTACCCGTCCTTAGAAGGATGCGTATCATGAAGTGTGTGGCTCTGGTACCCTTGCACACACTGAGAGTGCTCAGGGAAGCACATTGGGATGTCAGAGTGCATCCCCAGAGCTTTAGGCTCTGCGTTTCTCTTAAGTGCCAAAGCAGCTGCTTGCAGGCTTGTCGTAAATATCACAGGGATTTCACAGCGAAGTGCAGAGACTGTTGAAGCTGGTTGGGCATAGCAGAGACTTCATGGAATAGTTGGATTTGATCAACACTTAATCATTCTCAGGTTACTTGGCTCAGTCTTGCTCACCCTCTCCCCCATCCCGCAGGAGGCAGGGGGTGCAGGACTCAGCCTCCCGCCCCTGCTGCCAACTTCATGTGTCTGTGGGGCTGAGGGCATCTATAAATGCCCCAGGTGAAATCGAGCAGGTATTTCATGTGCTCTCTCTGTAAGAGAGCAGTCAGGCTGCACCAGGTTGCTGATGCCCCTTGTAGGACAGTGATAAGATGCTTCCTGCCCACCTCCACAGAGCGTTGCAGACATCCTGCTTTTGTGAGCAGTCCGGCAGAGCTGTTCTTGAGTGGCTTGTTTAACAGACAAGGGTGCCTTGTGATAAGGTTTTATTGGATGCTGCCCCATCCATTGCTGTTGCCCACGTGCAGGCAGCCACCTCCTTACCTGCTGCACCACTGGCCTGTCACAGTGCCGTGGGGTGAATGTAGGAGTGGTTTTACAGAGATTGATGCACTTCGCTTTAATTGACGGTAAAAGTATTTTGAGTGTATACTTTCCTAAAACCTCTTGCTAATGCTGTTTGTCATCCTCATGCAAACAGCTTCCCTGTTCCTGGCTGTCCGGGCTCACAGCGCTTCTAAAAGACCTTATCTCCTTGGGTTCAGAGCAGCTCTGTCTCTGTAGGCATGCCCGTGCACACATAATTCTTCACCCCAGTCTTTCCCAGCCCAGAGTTGCACTTCTTTGGCATTACCTTGTGGGCCGGTGTCCCACTATTGAATACACGGTTTTGATTCCTTGTGCTGAAAACCAGTTGGCTTTTTCCCTAGCAGAAAACTTCCCATATAGGTAGGAGTTTCCAATTAATTCCATGAAGTTACTGCTAAACAGGAATGGAACATTCGCAGCAGCAGCAACACTTTAAGAAAGGTTGCTTATAAGCAGTTTATTGATGTAGCAAATAAGTGGATAACACAAGCCTGGAGGTGTATGATAGTTAATGTGTAACCATTAAATAGACGTATTTGGGCACTTTTTATGTGCTTGCATGGCAATTAAAGCTTATAAACCTGTGGAGAGTGTTTTTACGTGAAGTAAAATGAGAACCTTTATCCCAGAGAAGGTGTTTGTGGAAAAGGTACAGTTCATGCAATTGGATTCACGTGACTTGACCTGAGCTTGGGGCTAATTCCCGAGGCTCACTGCAATATTGCTGGGTATGGGCTGCCTTCCCAGAGGCCCATTTGGTGTATTGAAATCAGTGTCATTCCATGATAGCATTTTATTGTTAAGCCTCCTTAACACAGAGGGTTATGGCCTTGCTCTGAATGGATCTTTTGGCTCTTGCCCCTGTGTTTGTGGGAGTTTTGTGCCTTGCAGTGGTGGTTATAGGGTCAAATTTGCTGTGAAAATCCCTCCCCATAAAATGGTTTCCCACTGGTTAACCTGGTGAAGCAGTGTCATGTAGCTCTCCAAGCTCTGTCCTTGTTTAAGCAATTACATAGGAACCCAAGCTTTGGAATGGGGGAAAACATTGATTTCTTTACCTTTTCCTTTCCCATACAGTGTATTTTATTGAAAGCAAAGACTGAGATGTTGGGGATTCACTAGATAGAATACATATATTTATACTTATATATGTATAAAATATATATGTAAGCCACCTCCTTCTTGACTAAAAGAAATGAAAGCTGAAAACCAGACTTGTTTCAGGCCTTTGCAGCACCACCTTCTCCACACCAGAGCATGTGGACAGCAGGGAAGAAAGGATGGAGGGCAGCCTGGCTCAGCATGTGTAATTGTGATTGCAGAGCTCCAGGCAAATATTGACACCACATTTCTTCTTGGCAGACGTGCTGTTCCTGAGATGCCTTTGGAGTAAGTAAGTGATCCTTCACTGGTGCTTGCTGTTGCATGAAGCAGCCCCTCCTGCAGTGGTGGAGTAAAGGGGGAGAAGCTCAGTGTGTGGAGCTGAGGGACATGATGCTAGACGGGGGGGTTCACCTGGAAATACTGTGGTGTATCACATTGAGGTGTCAGAGCATCCATCCATTCGTTAGAGGTGGGACCCCTTGGTGTGAATGCAAGGGATGCATGCGCCTACTCTTTGTGCCACAGGACAGCCCTTGCCTTTTCACATCCTTAAACCCACAAATAAACCCCAGCTGCCAGCCAGAGAAAAGGAAAACTGTAAAATCCTGTTTCTCATCAGCAGCTGGCTGCCTGGGCTGTGTACCATGGTGGGGGTGCTTTGCTGAGCATGTGTGAGATAACCTGCTTTCTCTGCTGCGGCTCTAGAGAATACACCGGAGGGTTGTTAACATCAGCCAGATACTCTGTAGTATGGCTTTGCAGCACAGTCTGGACAGAAGGTTAAATCAAGCAGTCGTTTCTGCAGTGTTATTTCCTATACAACACTCTGGAGAAAGTTCAGCATCACTTAGTTAACTTTTGCAGAGCCATTTCCTGTAGGCTGTGTTAGAGAAAAGCTAGATTATGTGTTTCCAGTTGCAGCACAGTTATTTTCCCCTATAAAATGCACTACAATTTATTTTTACACGGTTTTCATTGGTTTTCAGAAGGCTTTTGGGGGGGGAGTTTGTGTGTTTGGAAGATTGAGCAAGTTTTTATTTCATACCTCGCTTACTGTGACAAATTGAGGAAAATGTGTTGTTTAATGTAGCTGTAGTCAAGCCAGGCTTGGAATAGAGAGTACAATAGCGTGCGCTCCCATACTGCTATGGGTTGGTAGCTTCTCTAACACAGGGTCCCGCTTCTCACAGTGCCTGGTGTTAGGAAGAACTAAGAATGCAGCCAACAGCCAAGTTCTGATCTGCCTGAAGGAGAGAAAATACCTCCTCTTTGTGGCTTCACACGTGAGGTAGAGGCTGCATTGGTGTTTCTTCTCTGTGGCTGTTCGAGTATGTGATGTGTTCTTACCCTCTGCTCTCCTCGGACTTGTCCTCTTTAATCTCTCCCATGACCCCACTTGTGCGGTGTCTTGGGTTCTCCATCGTGGTTCAGCTCAGGACTTCATCTCTAGTGCATGAAGTGCTTCACTTCTTTTTCCCTTGCTGTGTGCTCTTAGAATCATAGAATTGTTTGTTAGAAAGGACTTTAAGAACATCTGGTTTCAACCCCCTTTCCATGGGCAGGGATGCCTCACACTAGACCATGTCCCCCAAAACTCTGTCCAGTCTGGCCTTGAACACTGCCAGTATTGCTTTCAAAGAACCCCAAGAGTTCTCTTTTCCCTAATTACCTTGTAATGGTGACATTCCTCCTTATTCTCTTCATAGAAGTTAATTTGCCTACTCCCCAAAGGCCACAGTTAGAATTCTCCACCTGTAGCTCTCCCGTTGCAATAAGGAACCTTGGGAGCAACCTTGTGTGCTTGTGTTCTTGAGATAACCACCTTTTGGAGTGTAAGATGTTGGGTGCTGGTGCCGTGCCAAGATGCTTTTTGCCCCATAAGAGACTCAAGTGTGAGTGGTGAGCTCCTTGGCACAGGACCTGAGCTTGTGAGGAGCAGTCAGGAGAGTGAAGGGGTGTTTCTGTTCTTGGCCTGACTGTGACATTAGCTTTTCTATGATCAGTACAGCCGGGTGGCTGCCCACATTGAGTTTTGTTATGGGACTGTCTTTTAAGAGACCATCAGGTGGTTTTAAAATGACGTCTACATTGGGTTGGGTCTGAAACGGGCTTGAAGCAGGAGGGAAGGATCTGTCTGCCTTTTTGCATCCCTCTGCAGAATTCGTTGTTCGTGCAGCCTTTGTTCAGGTAAAGGGGTTCCCTGTGCTTGATGCTGGTGCTGGAGCATCCATGGCATATACACAGCTAGTGGGTAGAAACTAAGGCAGTTACAACAAAAGATTTGATCTCAATGCAGAGTGGAGCAGTACTCCAGTAATAGTTAAAAGAAGATGGAGTGAGCTTACCCAAATACCTTTGAATCCAGCAGTTTTACAAGAAACTGGGTTCTTAATTGCTTCTTACAGCAGAAGAGCAGAGGAATGTTCTCCTGCTCATCCCTATACAATTTAGAAGGGATAAAAATCTATGGGAAAAGTTTGTTCCTGGATTCAGCTTTAATAATATCCACTCTCCTTTGAATTAGCTGTGCTTTTAGCTGAGAAGTTGCACAAATCTGAGGGAGTTCACTGAATAATAAATCAAGGCATCCATCCAGCGAAGTATATCCCTTTGAAGCAGATAGAAAAAATACCTTCCTGATCTGAAGGCAAAACGTTTGCTCAGTGTTAGTGCCTGAGTGATGCTAATGCAGGGTTTGAGCTCAGCTGAAGTGCCCCAACAAGGAGTGTAGGGAGCAGGAGCAAGCTTGGCCTCATTGATTGTCTGATTCACCTTTGCTTTGCTCTTTAGGAACCTGAAGAGTAAAAAGCTGCAACCACTGGAAACGGGGGCTGTGTTGTAATGCTGGAAAGTCCTGAGGTACCAGGCTGAGGAAGAGCAAGCTCATTTGATGAACTTCCTAAATGTTATTTGCGCTAAGTTTGAGTTGCGCTAAGTCTGGCTTTGTAAGTGGAAGGAGCTGAAAAATAGCACCAATAAAAACTGTAAAGCTCTCAAACATGTTTAATAATAGCACTTCTGTAAAATATGTGGCATTATATGCTGGGGCAGAGTGCAATAAAGATTTTTACTAGTGTTCTTCACAACTCAGTCCTAAGCTAAACCCTCCTCAGAAAGCCTGTCTACCTGTATACATCATTGTAGGTGTACTGCCTTGGGCAGCTATAGATGTGTATGTGCTTGTGTTTGTAGCTGCACATGCGTCTGTAAATTCATAGTGAACATGTGCAAGTTATTTGAGCAAGAATATATGCTTATTTGTGACATTCTGCTATATGTAAGGAATGTGAAGACAGGCATGTAATAGAAAGCAGCAAGAGATTTAACCGTGCCCCTGACTTCTTTGTGGCATTGTTTTGGTGGAGACATAAGCACCAGCTTCATCTGCTTTGAAATCCTTGCTGGTATCCTGAGGCTGTCCCAGCAGTAAACACCAGTACTGTAGGAGTTACACCAGTAAAGTACGAATGCTTGTTCTGATAGATGGCCCTGCAGATAACACTGAGGCAGGAATATAGCTTTCTATATAGCACATCATAAAATGAAGAGCATCTTCTGGAGGGATGTTATCTTCTATGTCATGCTTAGTGTAATTGCAGTGAATTAATTTACATGTAGAATCAATGTAAGGAAGGAGGCTACAGTGTCAAACAGTATCTGACCTGATGGCTTTCTCCTGCCAGCAGGAGGTACACTATGGACCACTTTTGGTAACTCCCATATCACGCCATTGCCTCTGCGATCTGCTGCTTCAGCCCTTTGCTAGGCAAAGGTGATAATACAGTGATTGGGTGCTATAGTTTGTGATAACATGAGGACAGAGGAAGCCATCTCTGCTGTTCTTGCACCATGTGCAGAGAAAAAAAGCTTATTGTGGAAAATTGTTTGTTTAGGACTTAAAATATGGAGTAAATTAACTTGATAGTCTCTTCTAGCTTTTCATTGTCAAGTGAAAGGTAGGTTTATTTGCCTTGTTTTGCAGCAAACACATTCTGTATAGCTTGGCTTTTTTTATTTTTGTTGATCTGGGTGGAAATGTCTTTTAAATGTAGCTTTTCCACCTTTGAAGGTCGATTAAACCAGGTTGGAGGTCAGATAAAAGGGACAGAACATTTGCTTCTTGGTGTATCTATTTCTGTAATGTTATCAATGCATGTGGGTTTTTTTCTAGCGGTTTGTTCCAGGGCTTCCTCTTAGACTGAACAAATTGAATCAGTTGGATGTGGTACAGCTTCCAATTTGGGGTTAGGAATCCATTAAATTGCTTGGTGCTTTATTGGCAATACAAAAAGTGCTGGGAATGAAAGTACTTTATGATTGGACATTGATTACTTGAAAGGAGAGAGTGTGGATGCCTATGTAAACCATACACCTCCTGCAAAGGATGGCCAGCTTAGGCTTGGGTTTTTCTAAGCTTAAAATGTGCGTGTTTTTCCCTTAAAATGAAGTTCTTTGTAATAAAGAACTATTTTTAGCCTGCAAATGGAGAGCTGTCTGCCCTATGTTTTTTCACACCTCTGGGGAATTAGAGCTGGCATAGCATCACGCAGTGCTGCCAGCATGAACTGCTCCTTTAGCTGCTGCTTTGAGGTTGTATATGTCATTCCTTTCCATGCACAAGGTTTTTGGGTTTGGTCAACCTCTCAGCTTCAGACTACAGCGCTGAAAACTGCAGGGAATGTCCTTGCTTGGGTAGGTTTTCTATGGTGAGCATAGCAAGAAGTCCAGTGTAATTCCACTCAGGGTGCTGCTAGGCTCAGAAAGGGATTTATTTCCACTGTGGAAAGCTGCTGAGTTCTCTGGGGATTATGTGAGAGTAGTTATTGCCACCAGGTGGGAAGAAGGGAGCCGGAGGCAGGAGAGATGACCAGTGCCTGGGGTGGCTGCTTTGGCTGTGGTCAGTTGGACTCATGCAGTAGTTTGGGTTTAAAGGGATCTTAAAGCTCATCTAGTTCCAACCCCCCTGCCATGGGCAGGGACACCTTTGCAGTGCATCGGATGGGGCAGAGCTTCAAGTCAACATACCTGCTGAGATTTCTCATAGATGATGATGCAGCAGATGTACTGGGTGAGCGGCAGCCGCTGGTGATGCTGGTGTAGTGCTGCCAGCTGGGCCGACAGAGAATGGAAGATGCCTCTTTGCTTTTCCAGTGTTCTGCTGTATGAGGGTGGGAGGTGCTGCAGCCCATCTCTGGTGTTAAAAGCAGCATCAAGTGTGGGAGGGATGAGAGCATGCTGGTGATACCCATGCCTGAGCTGCGAGACAGACCTCCATGCTGTTTTCCCAGTACCTTTTCCCCCAGCTCTTTGCCTGACTAGTTTTAACCAGCACACAAAATTCCTTTGTGCTGCTTCCAAGTGAGTGTGATTTTTTGGGGAGAGATCTGTGCTTCCCAATTAACTATTAATGAGAAGAATCAGTAGAGAAAGAAGTGCTGAGCAATCGCCATGGGAGCAGGCTGCCTGCCGTTCTCACTGCCATTAATGACTGACCAAGCTCTGCCCTGGTATGGCCATGTGGTGCTGTGCCCTGTGCTGCCGTTGGAGCTCTCCCATCCCTGTGTGTATGTGAACATGGTGGTACTGTCAGAGTTGGGCCTGGTGATGTATTTACTCAGTGTTTCTGATGAACTGTGGTGTTGAAGCAGTGGAAAAATGCCTTCTTGGCTAGTGAAGCACTCTGAGCTTACCAGGAGTGCTTGCAGACATGATTGAAACCACTTGCATCCCGAAAGAGAGCAGAGCACATCACAGTTGAGTGTTTTAGGAGAAAACGTATCTTAAAATATGGGTTATTGGATATTATTGAATGGTTGTTGACCTCGGATGTTTTCTTGTGGAAGCTTCTAAACAGTGTTAGGCGTTCCTGGATTATCTCTCTTTTCCTTCAGCACTCAACTCGTAACCCGCAGCTGGATTTTGCAGAGTCATGTGGTGGCAGGGTTGGGTTGCCAGCCATTAAACACACAGCCCTGGGTCTTTCCAAGCAGCCAAACAAGCCAGAGGTTTAACGTGGTTTATCTGCTGCGAGCACTTGTGAGAAATTGCACAACTTTGAGGTGGAAATATTTGCTTTGCAGAAGTAGCAGTTTTGGAAACTCTAAATAGCACTTAGAGGTGATTTATCAGTGTGGCTCTTGTTATCAGTTGATGGAGGCTTAGCAGTTGTTCTAAGGTGGATGTGGATGGTGAATTATGTAGTTGTTAATCCTCGATAAATTGGTTTAGTATGTTGAATACACAGTGGGGAACCCTAATTGAAAATGTTAGTAAAGAAGTCATGACCTTTATTGATTTACTGAAGAAACACAGTGGTGATGGAGGCAGTAGCAATTTGTTTCATAGGCATTTTGCTTGAATTAGGCCTCCAGTCCTTGCTTCAGCGCTCTGAGACATAGTGTGCTTTGCCTTATGCAGGCAGAATTTGCCATCAAATTAGAAGGTGAGTTTGTTCATGCAGTGGAGCAAACAATGTGCAGGGGTTTGGTTTTAGGGTATAGCTTTCTAATGACAGTAGGCAGCACTTTGATTAAATAAACATAGAACAAACCCTGTGGGTGTTTGGGAGGATGAAGGCAAGAGTTTTATTTGTGGGTTAAAAACCAGTCTTCCACATCCTGCTTTTCCTTCCAGCTCCTTACCTGTTGCAGGTGGCAAACCGGGGTTGCTCTATGTTAATTCAGTAGTTACTTGATGCCCGCGCCTGCTTTGAAACGTGTCTGTGCTTTCAGGCGATCCTTGCAGCTGATGGCTCAGTGTGTTTTGGAGAGGATGAGCCTCCTTTGGGCAGTGCAGCGTAACAGAGGCAGCAAGTAAAGTGAAAAATTGCATTTCATCCCGCCTGCTATAACCCTTGCAGCATCCCTGTTCCCTGAGTACAATGCCGCCTTTTAGGAGAGGAGGAACATGCAATCCTGATGGGAGGGTTTGTGGTCTCAGTAACTGTGGGCTAAGTGCTGCTAGTATCTTCAGAAGCGGGGAAAGCCCTGTTGAATACCTTGGCATCTGTGCTTGTTTTGTCCGGCCATCCTCAGTTGGTTTGGGTCTCTGCTGGCTGCAGGCAGGGCTGAGGCCATTGGATGGCTTTCAAATTATTTCACTCATTGAAATCTGACTTTTCTTCTTTTTGGAGCATGGAGCAGTTGAAATGCTGAAAGAACAACTGTTGGGTGGACCAGGATCAACCTTTGGTAAAATGAATATCCTCACACCTTTCCTGATGCTGCAGAGGCATAGCAAGAGGTCTGTAAGCACCTGAGTTACCAAAGTGCTTTGTGTATATGTTGTGTATTTGCAGCTGTGTGTGATTTTGTAGATTAAGCTGAAGCTAATCTTTCTTCAAGAAAAAAATTGAAACATTTGAGGTGTTTGAAGGTGATGGATTTCCAAGCAAAATAAGAAAAAGGCAGCAAAGAGGTGCACTTCAGTTTTGCTAAGGCTATTAAAATAGCAGGAAATGGGATCCTAGCTTTTGTCAAAACACATTTGTGTAAACTGAACAGGACCTAAAATAATGTGACACTGCCCTTTTTGAAAGAGACAAGTAAGCCTCTGAAAGCTCCTTGTTTGTAGGAGATGTAGGAGCCTCCAGCATTAGTGTAGCGTTACCCAATGCTGCTGCAAGGCACTTCCATGCCCTTCCTCAGCCAGAGTGTGGTCGCTCTCTTGTGCTGCCTGTTTGAGACAGGGAGCCAGCAGTGATGGAGATACCCACGTTTGCAGCTCTATATGGGCAGGCCAGCTCTGGTAGTGCCTTTACCCTTATGTGCCAGATGTGATCTTTGTGCTGGTGAGCAGAACCAGTTGTGAGAGGAGAATGACAGAGTAGGAGGAAGGGCCAGGGCCGAGAATACGTCCCTGAGAGTTACTTGAAGCTAATTCCCTAATTCTTTGAACCATATCTACCACGTTTAAGTTGTACTCCAGCACCATGCTTCTCAGTGATGAGGTTTTAATTAGTGTTCTTTGCATTAATGACTGCATGCATCTGCTGGAATCTGTGTGGTATTGATTCTTTGGTGATCATGCTACAGGAATTTCCTTTAGACAGTATTGTTGGTTGTGACTGAGAGTGATTCATGGTGCAGTTTTCTTGGTGTCTGGATGACCTCTCAAAGTTTGTCTTCACTGTCAAATTAGCTCATATTATGGCTTGAGGGTTGCCCTTAGGTTGACTCCTTTCTGCCCATAAAGCCCCTTATAAGAGCAGGCTATTAACCCAAGCTAATATGGTGCTGCTGCTGCTAATTTGAGCTAGGGCATAAGTAAAGCCTGAGTGAGCACATTCTCATAGCTCCTAACAGGAGTGCTCAGTGATGGGGCACAGCTTTGCCCTCATGGGTGCTGCTTGTCGTTTCTGTGCCTTGAAGGGTCCCCTTCTTCTCTCCAAAGCACGCAGAGCAGTAAGGGCCATTCACCTTTGCTGCCCTGTGTTTTATGGATCTTGCCTCCTTTTAGGAGGCAGCTCTTGCTGATGCTTCATGTGGCAGACGTCTGTGCCCCATCAGTGTCCCTTCTCTTGTAAGCTGGGTAGAGCAGAGCTCATCGGGGTACACTGTAAAATCATGAGGGATTTGGCTTATCACAGCCACGGGCGCCCCAGAAGTTGAGCATCCCAGAGGCTGCACAGCCCCGTCAGTTCGGGTATTGCTCAGCAGTGTGCGAGCTCATGCTCGAGGCTGGCTTAAACACAGGATGTAGTGTGGGTGCAGAGCCCTTCGTGCACCCTTCAGGAAGGATGTATTGCTGTTGTCATTACTGACCATAGGCCTGTGACACTGAGTTTGGGAGCAGTGGAACAGAGGTGAGGCTGATGAGGGACCTGAGGGGTGTAAGAATCTGTGATTTTTCTCTCAGTTTAGCAGGCCAGATTCAAAGGAAACCCAGGAATGGCTGTGTTGGGTTGGGTGGGTGATTTCCTGGAGTCCACGCTTTGGCTTCTGGCAGCGCCTGAGCTGTTTCAAATGAATCTGCAAGGATTCAAATAAGGACTGTGTCCAGCACGTGAAAGCTCCTCCTGACTCTCATCACTGTGGTGGCTTACACAACTCCATTTGGTGGTCATTTGTTTTAGTGGGAGCTGGAAAATTCCCCTTTAAGGGAGGGTGTTGCTGTGCAGTGCTGATGTAGCTGGCACTGGCTGCAGTAGCTGTTTTGCTGCTCTTTCTTGTCTTATCGAAGTAGATTTTGGACTTGTCCTGTGCGCAAAGATGAAAAAACAGACTAAAGCTGCTTCTTTCCATCCTTGCATCCATACAACCACCTGAATCCTTGCAGTCCCTTTGATCGCTTTGTGCTTCAGTGTTAAGCCTCACGTGTCACTGCTTACAAGGACTCTGCTGCCTCTCTGGAAGCTCATGAGCTTGTTCAAAAGAGAAATTTGGGTGTGCTTGCTTTCCTGCGCAGCTATATGCTTTAACACGGGCAGTGCGTTTCCACCTCTTGTTTTCCTGGCCCCCATCCCCAAGCTAATTCAGCTGCAGCCATGCTTTTCATACCCAGTCAAGTGTGCATGGGACCTCCATTCCTGCGCTGTAAAGCCATCCACAAACATGTGGGAAGAGGATGGTGCCTGTTCAGTAAGCTGCAGACTAGGCAGCTATCTTTCGACAGATTAGCCAAAGGAATTTCTATTGCAGGGCTCGATTGTTCTGGGCCCTCGGCTCCCTTTTGTGCGGGAGCAATGAAAAGTTGTGTTATGACAATGGCTGACAAAGTGTTTAATGAAAGCCACGGTTGGCAGTGACAGAGCTTTGAGCCATCCTCCTTTTCTCCAATGCCTGTCATCAAAAGGTGGAGAAACGGTTTTGACATAATCTTCTGCGCTGACAGATAAATGTTTTTGATGTAAGGGTTGGAAACCTTCACCTCGCTGAGCAGAATTCAGCCATCATCGTGGTGATCACAGACCAGGAGCTGCCTGTGTCTCCATTCCTTTGTCTGGTGAGCCAGCTAAGCACCTCTGTTTTCAGGAGAGGTGACTCTTCTCCATGTTAATCACGTTCCCAAACAGAGCCTTAACTTCTACGTGAACTTCTGCTCTGCCCTGCTCCTTGCCCAGGGAGGCAGGATTGGCATCTCTTGGTTCAAAGAGCTCATTGAGGCCCCCCTTGCTGGCAAGCAGAACCCTTTGTGACAGCATCATTACTTTGAGGACATGCTTTCGAGACAGGCTGTGTAACTGGTTATTTAACAAGGCTTTCTTTTTAGTCTCTGCACTGTTCAGTGATCCACAGTGCCATTTTCACAGTGGTCACTGAAGGCAAGCGCTGCTTTCTCATTCAGTCTGTAATGGATGAATAGAGCAGTGCCCTTTCCATGTTGATTTAACAAGTCCTCAGGTCCTGATCACAGGCATCTTACTGACTGGAGGGGGAAAACCCCTACATTGTTGGATTAGCCAATACAAGGAAGACTTGAAGTATGCAGTGGATAAATAATATGCAGACTACGTCTCGTACCATTAAGTCAAAGTAAAGTTTGAAAAGACCCGCTAACTTTAGAGCAGCTTCTCTGTTCAACAGGAAAAAAGCAATCTGAACATTTGAGCCCACTCAAGTTGGTGGCTCTGTCTTCTCTGCCATTTGTAGAAGCTTTTGACCTTTGTACGATGCATCCCTGTACTTACAGCCCAGGCACTTGTCCAAGTTTTCTGCTGGCTGTCTGAATTCTGTTTTCTTTCCACAGTTGCCTTGGAGGGATCAAAATATCCTCCCATGAGTAATTCAGTGGAAGCATGTACCCATGCAGGGAAGCAGGCAGGACACTGGGCAGGCAGTCTGCTTTCTGTGTGGGTATGTCCACACTTGGGTTTGGCTGACTCCGTATGGAGATGCAGGTGCCAGGAAATGGGCAGACCACACAAAGACCAAGGTCTCTTGGAACTGGCATAAAGCATTGTAGAGGATGCTTTATGAACTGCCACGTTGAAGAGATGCCGAGTACTTGACATAGCTCAGATGGTTTAGAGGACTTCTGATTCAGGAAAGGACAGGTTTTGATTTGGGGTTTGGGGGCGCTTTGAAGGCATTTTATAGTACTGATGGCAGAAAGATGTGCTCAGTGATCCATTGCACTACTGCATGCCATCAGAACAAGGGGCTTCTTGAGAAGTGATGTGTTCAATGCTATGGGAGAGCAGGAATGTGACAGTTTTCAGCAGTGAAACAGCTGTGCCCCCAAGCTTGGCATCTCCAACCAGTCTGCATTTCTGGTCTGCTTAGCTTGATGAGGCCGAGCTGATGGAGATGTTACAGTTCCTGCAGTACTTTGTGCGCTGCTGTACATTTGGGACCCATGCTTAGTGGTGGGGGAGTGTCTCATATGTACCCATGACCTCAAGTTTTGATTCTCTTTATTTGCATTATTGGAGCCCAACCAAGATTGAGGCCTCATTTCATCAGCATCAGGCAATCCAAGACAATACCTACCTCAATTCTATTTACAGTCTAAATAGACAAGACAGACAAAGGGTGGCTGTGGAAACAAAAGCTCTGGAGAGGTGATGTGACATGACCGGGTCACCCAGCAGGAGATTAGCAGAGACAGGAATAGACAGAGGTTTCCTGACTCCCAGTCGCAATGATCTATGTATTGGAGCATGTTGGTTCGTTCTCCTGTTTGAATTCTGTGACTAGCATGCCAAATACTGCCTGGTGAGGGGATCCAAGTTCTGAGAAGCACTTTCTTTAATTACTAATGCTTCAGGCTAGAAATTCTTGGGTATTTTAACGTTAGTTGAAATACAGCTAGTCTGGGAAATGGAATAAACTGTTTACTTTGGTGTATATGTTTAACTTCGTCTCCTGCTTACTTTGCACTGACTCTGTATTTCTACCTTTCATTTCCCCCTCTGATTTTAAGTGTATTGTGTGTTTGTGGCAGTTGGAGTGGGTAGCATGGGGAGAACTGGGGACAAGAAGGTGCAGTTCACCTGTGTCTCCCTGACAAGCCAGCTGCTTGTGCAGCGACTTTGATGTTCCAAGTTCTTGAATGGCAGGCACAATAATCAGAAAGTCACTCCTGATGATGTTAAACTGTGGCCATGAAATCCTTTAATTCACCGAGACATTTGTTCTTTCACTTGCTAACTTTCGAGGCTCGTATCAGCTTAAGCACTGGTTAAGCCTGGAATCTGGTCCCTTGGACGAGGGTAAAGATGATCACTTTGTGCCTGTGGTTTTCAGTGCTTGATTCATAGAGCAGCCTCTCAGCTTATTGCAGAGGAATGTTTTGAGGTTAAATATGTTACCTTAAGAAATGCTAAGATTTGCAGTAATAGAAGGCATAGAAATACGTGAAAACAGATGGTTTCATGCACAATCATGTCTGGATGTATTTCCCCCTCACAGTTTGTCACTAGTAGTTCTCTGTCAGCTTTATCATTATTGTCTTGAGCCAACAGGACATTACCTGCTGTGGTTTTTCTTTTTGTCCGTACATCAGGCAGGGGCAAGCTCCAACCTGATCTTGCTGTGTGGTTTAAAAAAGAAATAGTAATGTAATCTGTGGGCAAATTGCACTTTAATTCATAATTGTGCTATGAGTATGGACTTGGCTTTCAGATGCACTCTGAGTTTAAACTGCAGTTTGACTTTTATTTAGATAAATGCCTCTGAGTTCATAGTGAAATGGATATCTGCTGTAGGCTGGTATTGATTTAAAGGTCTCTTGAGTCTTTTAAAAGACAGTAGGGGCTTACAGGACAGTATATTTTAAAGCTAGATGCTTGGTTAGGTTTTACAGTCCTGTGTAGGTTCTTCTTAGAGCCAGCCTGTGTTGTTGATCTGTAGGGCCTTCTTTCACAGCAGGTATTGGCATCAAATGGAACCTGTCAGGCAGGATGTAAGGAGCCGCCTTCAGAGCTGGCTGCTCCGAGATGATGGGGAACGGCGCGTGCATGAGAACTATCAAATGGTTCCCATGTGCAGGGAACGCTTTGAGGACTTCCCATAAGTGCATTATAGGAGGGCAGGTGATCAATAACTGCTTTTTAGCTTGGAAGAGGTGTTTATCGCTTCCTGCTCATCATGCAATGTTGGTAAGCTTTGTGGTCTTCCAAGTCTTGGTATTTGTAAGGTTGCTGTGGGGATGGGTTTCTCTTTGCAGTACCATGAAGTGCAGCAGGTTAGCACAAGCAATTCAAACAGGGAGTCTTCATCTATGCTCTTCTGGCAGCTGCCCTTTTTGATGTGTCTTGTGTCCTCTTTACCAGGAGCAAAAGTTCAGTTGGTGCCTTGGCGACTTAGGTCCTTTTTACCTGCATGGCCTCCAGACCTGCCTGGATTCTGTGGACACAGCTTTAAAACAACACAAAACACACAGGGAAGATTGGCTGGTTTTGTAGTCAGGCTGGCTTGGTGGTTTGAATGAGCAGCTGAGTGTTTGAGGGCTTATCTGAAATCAAGCTGTGAGTCCAAACCCAGGGGTTGCATTTAGAGGTGCAGTAAGAGGGTGTAACCTCCCTGCAGAGGAGACAGGAGGGTTGGATTTTACCCAGGATGATATCCTGCAGCAGGGTGTGGAGCAGGTGAAATCAAAGTAGGTTCCCCTCACAATTTCCTTACAGCTTACTGTGGTTGCTCTTCTGCTACCGCCCATCAATTTGCCGCCTCCTTCTTTAGATTACACGCTCACAGGAACATACAACACTGCATCCATCATGTTAATTAGGCCATTTGTTAATTTCCACATCATTAGTCACTTGGTTTTAATTGAGCTGTTCTCTCCTGGTAGGCCCATAGCTGCAGGTTTGACCTGTCTTGTGTGGTGTGCTGATACTGCGTATTTTGGAGGGGAGCCTTTGTGGTTGTGCTGTGTGATGCCGCAGTAGAGCGTGGCAAAGGTCTTACTTGTGGTTTTTGGAGTCCAGCACTGGAGCCCCCAATGCAAGAAGGACGTGGACCTGTTAGAATGAGTTCAGAGGAGGGTCATGAAGATGGCCATAAGGCTGAAGCACATCTCCCATGGAGACAGGCTGAGAGAGTTGGGTTTAGTTCAGCCTGAGGAAGAGAAGGCTCTGGGGAGACCTGAGAGCAGCTCCAGTGCCTAAAGGGGCTGCAGGAAACCTGGAGAGGGGCCTTGGCCAAGGGCCTGTAGGGACAGGCCAAGGGGAATGGCTTTAACCTGCCAGAGGGGGAATGTAGGTTAGACATTAGGCAGAAGCTCTTCCCTGTGAGGGTGCTGAGGCGCTGGCCCAGGGTGCCCAGAGAAGCTGTGGCTGCCCCATCCCTGGCAGTGCTCAAGGCCAGGTTGGACACAGGGGCTTGGAGCAACCTGCTCCAGTGGAAGGTGTCCCTGCCCATGGTAGGGGAGCTGGAACTGGATGAGCTTTAAGGTCCCTTCCAACCCATTCTATGATCCTATGGGTTGGTTCTTTATTTGCGTTATTTTGTGCTTGCTGTCACTAGCAGCTCTTGCATCTCTTCCAGAGGCACATCGAGCTCTGGCTGTGTTTCCAAACAGGGATGTCCCGCAAGGCAGGTCTGCTCTGCCGCCAGGCTGGTTCAGATAATGCAGCACAACCTATTTGCCATCCATCAGTGCAGTGCTATAATATGATCTGGATTTATGTTGTCAGTTGGTTTACGTTGTCGAGGACCAAAGTGTGTACTGCTACATGTGTAGCTGTAATCACTGATTTAAAAACTGTGTAGTGGTCTAAAATATCTGGGTAGAGAATGTAGATTATATTTTATGTCTATGTCTAGTAAGTGTGCGTACCTATGTGTATTTGTTTTGTATGTAACATAGCGGTCTGAAAATACTCTGTGTGAACACAGCTATAAAATATTTAGCAGAAGGTTTGCTGATGGCTTCAGTTCAGACTCTAATTTGTCAGGAAATATCCTATTCATCTGTGATTAGTCTTGTGGTTGTGAATAACCAATAGAAGAATAATAAATGTAATTGTGCAATATAAAGACAAATTAAAACCACACTAATGCAAGAGAGGAAAAAGCTTAGGGGAGTGCTAGATAACATTCTGATCACGGCATTTAACTCATTCATGTATTGAAGAGGAAAGTGCTGCCCTGCCATGTTCAAGTGCTCTTGTTTAAAACAAATCCAACCTCACCCTCCCAGCGCGATCCAGAATAATTAAAGCTGTGTTTTTGTGAGCATGGTAACTGCACTCTGCTGATATTCCGCTGTCTCTCCTTTTAACAGAAACCTGAGCTACAACAAGTTGACGGAGATTGATCCTTCTGCCTTTGCAGAGCTGTTGAACCTGGAGGAAGTGTAAGTATTCTTTAAGTCATTTAAACCTGTGTTTTGCCAGGGCATTCTATGTGCCAGGAGGAAGTGGTATGTGACTTCCTAAGAAAGTGCCTTCCTTCTGTTAGCTTGAACGAGCAGATCTGACTTGGTGTAGTGTTTTGCTTGCTCCACGTTGTACCTGTGCTGGGGTTTCTAAACTAAACAATTAGCAGAACCCAACACCCCAGTTGAAACTGCACGGCTGTTATCGGAAATCATTGGAGTTTCCCTCCATCAGTCTTGTGCAATGTTCAGCTAACGCACCTGAACATACACATAAAGCTCCTTGCTGAAAGGATAACCCTGAAGCAAGGCAGAACAGCCTGGATTGTGATACCTGATGCCAACCTAACCCAAATCTCCCAGGAAACAAAGGTGTAGTGTAGTGAATAACAAAGCACTTAACTATCTCCTCCTCTCTGACATTTGTGCTCCTTTTTGGAACCAGAACAAGTTCTGTTTGAAGCCTGCTAGGTGGGGCTGAAACAACAGAGCTGTCTTCTGCTTTGGTGAGGGAAGAGAAGGAGCTGGTGATGGTCCCTGTGGCTGTGCCAGACCCTCCTTACTGATAAAGAAACCTTGTTAGGCAATCGCAGGATTTCCTGGCCCTTGATCTTTGCTCAGCACTTACACTTGCAGGGGAGCTGTGCTTGTCAGTGGTTCCTGAAGGTCTGATTTGGGGGTTTGAAAACCGAAAGTGACTGAAATTGCAAGTGGTGGGTTGAGGTAATGAGCTCGTGTTTGAATGGTGAATCCTGGCATACTTGAGGTTTGGGCTCTGTTTGAAGAGCTACTGATGCCTCATGGGAAACTGAAGAAACATTTCCTTTCTGAAACAATACTGTGCTCTGTGTATATCATGCATTTTCTCTTGTCCTCTGTCTGTTTTCATTAAAGTGTTGGCTATGAGGCTTGTGGGGGGGGGCAGATCCTGCTGTTCATAGGCAAAAGGGTTTGCTATGGCAGGAGTCTGATGTCTACAGGATTGGAACATGAGGACCATGTAGCATCTCACCCCTAGCTTCCCTGTTTGCACTAATAGTAAGGACTTGCCTAGGGATCATGATCAAGTGAGGAGTGACTGCAGTGCTCTGAAATCAGTTCATCGTGAGAGCAGTCAGGGAGGGGAGAGAAAGTGGTGCAGGTCAGTGGAACCCTGCCTGTAAGATCTGTTTTCTCAACTTTCAACTGTGGAAAGCCTTAAATTACTCTGTGCTTAAAGAAGAGAATTGCAGCCTTGATCACATGAGACTTAAGAATTATCCTAACATGATTGTGGCTTAGCAATAGCTTTTATTTATGGAAATGCCTGAAGGTATGTGACTTCAGGGAGCGTGGGGCTGGGAAATGTGTGGGGGTTCTGATTCCTTAGGCAGGGAGCTCGCTGTGCAAAGTGCTGCTCACATATAGAGCAGGACAAGCCCTGCGTGGAACAGTCAACCACTAAAAGAAGGGTTTGGGGTAGGTAAGTGATGGTGCCTGCAAAGTGATGGTGCAGATAAGAGCTGCTTGCTGTGTCAGGGTTAGGTAGAAAGGAGAGAGCAGAGAGTGAGTAGGAGGGAAAAGGGAGCAGTCATAAATGGGAGACTGAGAGGGAGGCAGAGGTCTGGACCAGAGCCTGGAAGGCAAGCTCTGGAAAGTGTGAAGGAGAAACTCTATTAAAAGCCCTATCTACCAATCTTGGCTGCTTTTGAATAACAGCTAAGCCACAGACCACTGAAATAAACTGCATTTCACAAAGAGAGCCACATCTGTGCTGCCCGAGCATCTCCTTTCTGAGAGTGGTTTTTTTTTATTAAGCCCTTTACAAACAGTCATGAAGTAAGCATCATGCTGTAGCATGTCCTGAGAGCAAGTTGGTGTTTTGCTGTGCACGCTGTGCTGGGCAAACCAAGTCACCCTCCGGGGAAGACATTGCCCCAAATAATAGATGCATTGATAAGACCTGAAACCACCCATGATGCTACCAACATGGTGCCTGTAGGTCCTGAGCATTACAGATAAGACTCAAAGTTCTCTGTGTCTCTGCATGTGAATAAGTGTGATACATTTTGAAAACCTTTTGTTTTCCCTTGATTATTAAGAAAATGCAGACCAAAAGATTTAAACTCCATAGCTTATCTTGGATGCTCTGGTTTTGCTTAACTGAGGTCGTAAGAAAGTTACAGCTGTATTTATCCTCCTCTTTTCCCTTTCCTTGGGTGGGGTGAAGGCTTGAGAAGCTTTTTCTCCTTTAAGGTTTAAGTCTGCGGGATGAAATTCAGTGGTTCAAAGTGATGTGAAACCCACATGCTCTGAAATAAGTAGCTTTGTGCTGATGGTGGTAGGGCTGGGGTGGGACATTACTTCAGGTCACCAGTGCTCCCCCTTTAATGACAACCCCCAGTGGTCTGTCCATCCCCATCCCTTGGTTGAAAGGGTGGGATGGAGGGTGCTGCTTGGAGGTGGACCCTGGGGTCATTTCTGGGGCTTCCCTCAACATAAAAAGGACATGGAACTGCTGGAGCAAGTCCAGAGAAGGGCCATGAGGATGATCATGGGACTGGAGCACCTCCTGTATGGAGATAGGATGAGAAAGTTGGGGTTGTTTGGCCTGGAGAAGAGAAGGCTGCGTGGAGACCTCAGAGAGCAGCCTTCCAGTATCTGAAGGGGGCCCATAAGGATGCTGGGGAGGAACTCTTCATTAGGGACTGTAGTGATAGGACATGGGGTAACGGGTTCAAACTTAAACAGGGGAAGTTTAGATTGGATA
>JAOEHY010003442.1:23087-36999 GCA_025447955.1 Psilopsiagon aurifrons | reverse complement strand
CAGTGTTCAAGGCCAGGTTGGACATAGCCTTGGGTGACATGGTTTAGTGTGAGGAGTCCCTGCCCATGGCAGGGGGGGTTGGAACAGGATGATCTTAAGGTCCTTTCCAGCCCTAACTGTTCTATGATTCTTCAGGTCGTATGGATCATGGGATCCATGAAAGCAGTGGCTGCACGGCTCTCAGGTTTTCCAAGCTCATTTGTAGCAGAAAAGTAGTGACTGTGCTGAAATTCCTCCCCAAACAACTCACCTTTTATTTGCTAAAGTGCCTTTCACTGAAGGCTCTGGAGAGCTGTGCTATTTTTGAGCAGGCTCCATTTCAGCGTGACACCGGCCTGGCAACTGGACTGTAAATATTTTATATGGGTGGCCCCCCCTCCTCCTCTGCCTCAGCATCCAAAGGCAGCGGGTTTGTGTCGTCAAAGGGGAGGGATGGGAAGGAGAAAGGAGGCTGAAAGTTTACATTTGTTGAGCCGGGCTGTTCTGTTTTGGCTGGTTTTTGACCTCCCCTCCTTTTTGTTCCTTTATATGGGAGAAGGACAAGATGGGAGGGAAATCAAGGCAAACACTGAGTTTGCTGTCTCTGTATTGGCACCTGTGCATGTGAATGAGGGGAGAAAATGAGGTGGGAAAACCACTTCTGACCTGACAGGAGGCTGATAGATGAAAATCACACTTATGTCAGAGGAGGGGTTGACCAGTTAGATGCCGGTTGGCTGTGGAGCTGCTTAAGCAGAGCTGACCCAGGCTAGGGGAGGGTAAGCCTACCTGTCCTTCTCCCATGCTGTTTCGAAAGATGCTCAGTTGGATGTTAATGAAAACGTGGCACAGATGTAAGCAATATAATGCTCTTTCCAGCTAGCTTTGTATCTTGGTAAGCTCTGTATCGTTGCCATAATATGAGCAACAATGAGCTTTTAGTTGCAAAGTGGAGCTCCATGCAGCGAATCTGGCTTGGTTTTTTTCCCCTTCCATTTTAAGGTATGGGTATAATGTCAGAGGCAGAGCTGAGCCTGAGGAGAGCTTTTATCCGAGAAGTGCCTGGAGCTCATGAAATCAAATCCCTTGCCTGCTCTCGGAGGAGTCAGAAGGAAGCTCTGGGATGGATGTACCGCTGCCCTCTCCCACCTTCCAAAAATCATTTTAAAGGAAAGAAATAAAGAACCACCGTGATCTAGGGTTGCTCCAACTCATGCTGTGTCTTAGCTGCGCTGTGGTCCCCTGCCTGCTGGTGGGGATGCTCTGCTTCTCGCACCCAGCAGTGGTCAGAGCAGAAGGGAATGGTTTAAAGGCAGCATCAGGAGACACAGGGGGGCTCTGCATCAAGCAGTCGCTGATCAGAGGTGGTTGGGGTCCTGTGGAGCTGCCGTGTGCTGCCCGGCTCAGCTTTAATCACTTCGGCATGCGGCGGTGGGGAGCAAGATGGCTGAGGAATTAGGTAATTCTCAAGCAGGCAGACAAGCGGCTGTTACAGTAATTAATTGACTAATTCACCATACAAACAAGGGCTCTTTAAACCAAGGAAGAGCCCGTCACATGGCGAGGATCTGTTTTCAGTCAGAAAAACACTTCAAACATCAGGCCATTGAAGGGGACATTCTTACACCATAGTTTCCAGCAGCAGGGCTCTGTCTGCAATTGCCATTAGCCCCCTGGGGGCTGTATGGTGCTCCCTGGCTGGAGTGGGTCACTTGCATTTGGTGGCATCGCTGTGCCCACAGTGGGTTTTATGTGTTTGTGGGGCTGCCTTTGTGGGATTTGCATGGTGTGGGGAGAAGGACTGAGGCCACCGTTCGGCATGACCGTGGCACCCTGGCCTGGTGTGGATGGGCAAGCAGAGGCTGCTGTGTGGAGAGGGAGTTAAATTCATTGTTGAGGGATGGCCGTGGGTGCAAGCAGTCTCCTATCTCAGGTTTTGCTCTGTGATGACTGTAGAAACTCAAGTTGGAGTGGCATAAGGACCTTCCTTGGTGGCTTTGCTTAAGGTAATGAGGGGAAGTGTGGATAAAAAGCCTTCTTTTTGTGAAGAAGATCCTATGGAACTAGTCATGGTGCTTTTCCTTCATTAAATGGTTGGGTTTGGAGGGTAAGGTGGGACCATCTGGGAAATGGAAGAAAACGCCTTGATGCCCAAACATCAGCATTCCCAGGGAGTTGAGGGGGTTGGGTAAGGAATTGCTGAAGCCATCCCCTCCTCCTGCCTGCTTGGTTTTAGGCTGTTTGCTTCAAGAATTAATTTGTGTTTGTTGCAGGCAACTGGACAACAATGAGCTGACTGCCATTCCCTCCCTGGGACCTGCTGCTTCCAGCGTCCGATCCCTCCACCTGTAAGTCCCTGCTGCTCTTCTGGCTTTGGGTGATTTATGGGGTGGCTTTAGGCGTCGCTGAGGGAGAGTTTTGTGCGTGTCACACCCTCTTCTGCTGACTCTTCAGATTTCATCATCAGGCTCGTGGGCATCTTAATGGAGGAAGGTGCAGAGTTGTGTCACTTGTGTGAGGTTGGGCTGCGTTGCTGCCATGCTTCTGGTCAATGGTGACATGGCATAAGTTATATCAGAAAATTCCCCAAGTTAGTGCGCATTGAGTAAAATCACTTTTTTTTTTCTCGGCTGCCTTTGAGTTTCAACCATTGTGTCATGCTTGTGCTGTTAAAAGGGTATATAATTTTACCTTTATTGTTGTGGGTTTTTTTAACCTGGCGCTGTTCTGATCTCTTCTCTTAAAGCCGTTCACGTCTTAATCCTTCAGGGAGCTCATTCCAGACCCGTTTTTATGGTCTCTTTCAACTTTTTTTTTCCCCTTCCTTTTGAGATTGTGATTGGTGATTGTAAGGGTATATCTGCAGAAACTTTGAAGTTACTAACTCTTCAGTAGTTTAGGTGCCCACAAAGCATTAGACACCTGAGAGCCCTTGTGTATCTACCACCGAGGTTCTTAAGGATGCAGCAGAAGGGAATGAAGACATTATAATATCAAACTACTTTAAGAGTTTGGATTTCTAGAATTACTTTTGCATGTGTCTGCTTGTAATGCGCACCAAGGAGGAATTTTGCTGAGGTATACATGATACCTCCCAAGTTCCTGGGAAGGGGAAGTGGTTATAGCTAATATAGACTCCAGCAAAGTGCTTGAGCAGTTCAGGTGATGGCTTCCAGTGTCCATGGCCTTGCTGTGTCATATTTGCCATGGATTGCTTCTCCTTGTAGTAGAAGATGCCCATGTCCATACTTCCAGGTGATTGGCCTCTCATGCTCAAAAGGCTGTGATTTACTCTGAGGCTCTGAAAGTACATTCCTGGTCCTTAAATGAAGGACAGAATTGAGTGAAAGGAACTGGCACTGTTCCTGATCTTCCATTAGGCAATGTTAAAATATGCAAAGCAGGCAAACTCCCTCACTGACTTAATTCAGTTTAAGGATCTTAGCTTCAAATTGGTGTCCGTATCTCACTCCTGGCATGAAGTGAGTTGAACGTTTGTTTGAGATACAGCTCCTTTCATCTGGTTCTTGGGTATACAGTGTTCCTGCAGAGCTTGTGAAGAGCCAAAGTGCTCCTCTGCTGTCATGAGCTCTGGATCCAGCAAGTGTTGTCCCTATTAGATGCATGACTAGCCACTTCACCTCCTGGGTGGAGAGGTGGCTTGTGTCTCAGCACTTATCAGACCTGTCAAATAAGTTGTGTGCAGTTGGTGTGAAACCATCCTGTTTGATTCCTTCCTCCTCCAGCTGCCTCTTGTTGCTTGCATGGCCACATGTGAAACCTGGATGTGTGCTCTGGGAGCTGCTGGCTTCAGGGCAGGGTGGTAGCTCTATCCAAGCAGAGTCCCTTGTTTAAGGCACGATCCCCTGACATGAGAGGCCATCTGCCTGCCGCTTGAACTGAGCTCACCAGGCTGTGGCATAACGCAGTGTCACTGGCCTCAAAAAGAACTCCAGAACTCTGCTTTATGGGTGAAATACATTGCACACAGTTTACCATCCAGGATATAGTTTTAGGCCCCCCAAATAGGCTTTTCTTTCTCACAGAGTCTATAAATGATCTGAGTTTCACAAGCCCCTGTTGTTATTTTTGCTATTAATTTAGCTATTGGCAGAGGCCCAGATTGCTGGAGCTTTGTGAGGTTTTATTCCTGAAATGAAGTAAGCAGTTTGGAAAGGCGGAATACTGACTGAGGGAAGGCAGTAGATTTACAGCTCCTCTGAAATTTCAGAGTGGTGCAGAAGGAAGGGGACGGTACAAAGCCAAATGATAAAAGGACGGTATTCTAAACAGACCTGCTTAGGATCACTTTCCAGAAATCTGTATTGCTCTCCTCAGCTGCTACACATAAATAACTCTGATAGTGGGATTTGTAATGCTGCTGTCATACCTCTGCAAGAAGGACCTCTTTGTTTAGCTTGTTTCAGGGAATGCCACTTCCCCCCCTTGCATCTCCTTTTAATTTCTATCAGAAGTAAAAATAATCTGAAAGCCGTTTTAAAGTACCTGCTTTAATCAATGCTGCTAACTCGTATTGCAGTGATTTGCTGAGGAAGTGAAGCTTTCTCTATCCTTGGGAGTCTTTAAATCAATTGGATGGCTTCTTAAAAGATGATCCTTCAGTTCAACTCTGGGTTAATGGGCTTGATACGCAAATCATTGGGTAAAGCTCTTTGGCCTCGTGTGATGTAAAGAATCAGATAATATGGTCATACTGGTTTCTTCTGGCCTTCCAATCTGTGAAGTAATAATTGGGGAGGCTGCCAAACCAAAGCCAGGGCGAAGGCTGTGTACTGAGAAACTGGTTTGTGTTTAAGTGTATGGTGTTACAGTGTATTCTTACTGCTAAAGAAAAATAAATACATTTCCTCTTTTTTTTTCCCTCAGTGTTTAGAACTGTGTGAAGTGTGTTTACCTCACAAACCTCTGAAGTAGGTCTTGTATATTGCATGCGGTTAAGTATTTCCAAAGGGCTGCGAGTGTATTATAAAACCAAGGGTTGTGTATTTGTCACTCAAAACAGCCCCTTTGAATGAGTTACTTCATATCCTACTCTTCCTAAAGTAGGGAGAAGACTTTTTCCTCCTTTTCCAAGAAGGTTTCTTTTAATGAGCTTGGTGGCTGTTGTGGGGTTTCCCATACCTGTCTCCATCACCCCAACCTTGACCCCCACATATGTGTGGACCATGGGCCAGTTATGTATATATGGAAGCATGTGGGAATCTGTTGGAGAGACAGTTCTCAAGGTTCTTTACAAATGTCTGGGTGTTTCAGGCTGCAGATGAATGCAGACATATGTATCAAACATGCTGTGCCCTGTTATACTGCCGTGAAGTTTAGTTCAGCTTAATTATTCCTTGAAGAGTCAGTTTTTTTTCCCTTGCACGTTGGAAATACTGCCAAAGTTGTTCATCTCGATAAGAGCAAACATAAGGGACTTGATAAGGCTTTTAATAGAACAGAAGGGAAAAATAGTCTTACGTACGGGTTACCAAATAGAGACAGCCATTAAATGCAAACATCTGTTAGTGCAAACAAAAGCCAGGAAATTCAGCTGTGAGGGGGAGAGACGGAGTCTGGGTTAATTCCGAAGCTACATGGAAGTAGCTGAGAGGAGAATCTTGCCTGAAATTCCCACAGCATCTGTAATTTAGTTACAGTTCCTAGACTTGGACACTTGGGAGTTGATGGCAGGATGTTTTCACTGACATGCTCTTGGCTGAGGATTTCCCTTCCCAATGTTCCCTTCTCCTGCAACTCAAGTGCATTAACTCTGTAGGTTCTTGAGGAGGCTTTTACCTGATGTGGTGGGGAAGGGGAAGATGGGAGAACCCATTTATTTCCAGCAGAACTGAGTCTGTACCCAAACTCCTCAGTAACTTGTGTGGAGAGTCTTTTAGCCTTGCTTGCATGCCAGGTAAAGAGGAGGACCTGAGCTGCAGTCAGTTCTGGGTGGGCACAAGCTCAGCCCTTACGCTGGAGCTGGCGTGCCACTGCTTCATCTACCTGCATGTGGGTCAGTGCATCTTGAGTGGCATTTGGGATGTCTGCATGGGATAACAATGATGAGTCTTTGTCCTCTGCCCTGGCTCCAAGGTGACCAGCCTGATGCAGTCAGCATCCACCAATGCAGGCATGCCAGCACAGGCTGTTCCATAGCTGTAGAGCTCAGTGGAAAGCTTGCTGGCCAGAGCTCTGAAGCAAGCGTGCTAAACAGAGCACACTGCGCTGCATCCTTAGCTGGCTGGGAATTAAGGAAGGTAGCAGATTAAGCACTTAAAAATAACATTAGTTTCTTTCACTCTTAAGTCTTTTAAGCCCCCAGCCATTTAGGAACAAAGGGGATAGTGACCCACGGCAGTCAGCTCTATGTTAGCAGCAGTCAAAGCTGCTTGCCACGCTTTGGCCCCATGATCTTGCTCCCAATAAGCACAGATAACAAGGAAGTCAGAATAGGGATTTTTGGAGCAAAGAGTGTGAAATAGGATTAGCTGATTCACAGAGGATGCAGTGACACTCTGCAGCGTATTTACTGGAGAGAGTGAAATCAATAGGACTACTCTGCTGCCAAACTAAGCATAAGAGTCTCCTGAAGAAAATCAATCTTCTTTACAGGCTCATTAATGTGAAGATCAATTCACATTAAACTGTAATTAAACAGAGAGGGCTAATGGGAGAAGGGTAAGTGATCTACTGTGTCACAGGCAAAATATATCATGTAAAATTTGAAAACTAAATACATGGAGAATTGGGAAACTGTGAGTGGCAGGGAACATGCTAAGTCTGCTTGAATGGAGTGATGAGCTCAAATGTGGATTTGGGACAGCTTGGTCCTCGTTAGAGGAAAGAGCTCAAAACTGGTGCATCTGTAATGTTTATGGAGCATAGCTCAAGCCTGAGCTGGTTTCTGCACGAGGTGTGAGCTCACTTCATGTTCCTGAGGAGGCCAGAGTATGAACCTCTGTGTAGGCGGTGTTGATAGTTGGGAAGTTTGGCCTTAAATGAAGAATTGAGTTTGGAGCTAATACAATGGGGTAGAGGTAGCCTTGGAGGCCATTTGTGGCCTGGGATCCTGCTGTGCTAATGCTGTACAAACAAAACAACTGCCTTGATCCCCAAGAGGCTTAGTCTGCAAGTCATGTTTGCTGGAGTTAAGAAAGGATGATCTAACAGTTAGAAATAAGGAGAGTGCTCTGTTAATTCCATCTGGGTCACAGCAAGTGGTTTTGTGCTTGTAAGCACAAAATCCAGATGACTCAGATGCAGTTGTGTGCAGGGTCTGGATGAAGCCAGCAGGCTCTGCTTGTGTTCAGAACGTGTCTTGGGCAGCTCAGAGCTTCTCAGCCTCCCATGCTTCATCATTACTTGCACAAAGAAAACTTTCTCTGGAGTGTGTGTATGCAGGTGTAGATCCATCAGTGGGAGCTGATGCACCCCCTGTTCCTGCTTGCAAAAGTTTGTATGCAGTGTAATATCTACAGGGACCAATTGTTTACTCGGGCAGTTGCCCTCAGATGCTGCATTGAGAATTGCTTTCTGAGAGGGTTTGGTCCACGCTACAGGCTACACTACTCTGCTATTTTTGAATGTGTATATATTGGTGTGGAAAAGTGATTAGAAAGAATGCTGGCGGTCAGGCTGCTCAGTATGCACGCAATGTACAGGCATAAGATATTCTGAAACCCACCTCCTGTTCATTTTGCTCCGAGTTCATAGTAAAGCTCTAGTGAGGAAAGGCTTGCTAGTTTTTGAGGCCAGAGACTGCAAGAGCCTTTCCCAGTGGAGGAAGTTCTCATTAATCATGTGCTCCCAAGCAGCAGAAGAGATGCTGTTTTGACTTCTCTGTTGAAATTGTTCTAATCATTTGCATGTCTTCTTCAAGCTTTCAGATACAATGCGAGTGCATGGAAATGGCAAAGGATCTGAGGCTATTCCAGGGAAATGAGTAATCCTTTCTTCTAGAAAAGCAACAGCAGTAAAGCACGTAGCTATCAAACTCAACAGAAAAGCATCAGAAAACACTCTGGGCATGTACAGAGCAGCGTGGAAATTGGCCAGAGGAAAAAGATAGTGAAAGTTGGTGGCAGCTTGTGGAATACCAGTTACCCCTTGAGGCTACTTTATTATGTATTTACTAGTGAGCAGAAGTTTTGTGCAGCCTTGGCACCTGCTTCTGCAAGTAGAGAATTGCTCTGAGCTGGGCTAGTTCTGTTCTGGATCTGTATGCTGCTTAGCAGGCTATGCTAGGTTTGTATTTATTCTGGATGAAGGAGAGGACACAAGGGGTCCTGTGGGAAGGAGCACAAGATGAAGAGTTGCAATAATGGAACAGTGTCTTTTTTGTGTCCTCCACGCATTCATTACGCTCCAAAACTAAATCAGCTCCTGTTTGGATAGGTTTGCTTCCTCAGAAGAACAGGTATTGCCCCAGGACAGATGGGACTCATGAATGTAAAGCATTTTCTGGTGTGTTTTCCAAGAGCAGGTGCTTTCATGTACAATGCACAAGTTGGTTTCCAAGTTCAGTTCTCTTGCAGATCAAGCCTAGATTAGTTGTTAGGGTTATTTGCAACCATGATCTTTTGTTTAAGGTCAATATGGAAAATAGCCTCATATTTGAGCCTTAGAATAGCCCAAACTTGCTACTATTAATATCTGTGGTAGATTGACTGTCTCATTTAATGCCATATGACAAATAAAGCACATGTCTACAAAAGCAATTCCTTTGTTAGTCTTCACAGGCAGAGCAGATTTCAAACAGAAATAGCTTGCTGAGTTGAAAGTTTTTTTAGCATATTGGAGTTTCCTGCCTAAAAACTGCTGGTAATGGCAATTTAGTTTGCTCAGGGGTGAGTAAAAGCAGAGTTGCAGCTGCAATAAAGCAGTTCCAATAATCTCTGGGTAGAATTCTCTATGCTTTTTTCTCTCTGAAAGCCTGGATTCCGTTTTGTAACAAAATAGCACAAAATCAAGGTGCTATCAGTATGTGTTACTGTGTCTGTGCTTTCCTTACTACTGAACTGCCCTGTCCCCGTTATCGGTCCTCAGATTATCCTGGTAGTTGGACCAGTGGTGCTTGCTCAGGGCATCAAACAGATGCCCAGCGAGGAGTAAGAACGGGGTTGGGCTAGAATTACGATTTTTATTTAAAAGTGTGGTGCCATAAAGCATTGTGAAAATCTCTCTTTTGTTTACCCTCAAGTGTTCTGGAAGGTCTGAGAACAGGCAGTGTCTTTTAGTGCCTCTATATATAACAAGGCTAAAACTGTTTCAGCAGAGGTGTTAAAAAACGAATCCTGCCCATGTGGTTGAAAGCCCAGTGAGTGAAACATCAGTTTTGCCATTTACCTTCTGCTCTGTACAATGCTTAGCACTTCCATCATTGCTTCCACTGGCACCATCAGGAATAGCGTGCAGTTCAGAGTAAAGAAACACTAGTGTAAGCAGTGGTCGCTAAAATCTGATCCTGCTATGTCTATGTCTAGCTTATGACCTTACTCTTCTAGAAACGGGGAGGGGTGTGGGGGAAAACGCTGATTTCTGGTTAGGATAGATGTTAGAGAGATCAATCATACCTTTAGATGAAGTGATCACTTAAGAGGCCACCCTCCCTTCCAAGCGTGCGCATAACTCTTGCTTGTTAACAGCAGTTCCACGTGAATATTGATTGGGAATAAGTGGTTGAGTGAGTACATGTTCTGCCTGTCAAACCATTTAATGTTCAGTTGCGCATCAGGGAGAATAGCAACGGCAGCTGGAAAATGGAACAGGAGTGCAGGGGTGTGCACGTGAAAGGGCAACTGGTTTAGTGGTCATAACCAAGCAGAGAAAAATAAGTTGGGGAGAAGGGAAGAATTGGTGGCAAAAGAAAGAATCTCTAAATGGCTCATTGATTTAAGACTTAAGCTGTCTGCTCCTGTCCAGTCCATACACTACAGATCACAGGCTGCATGGGAGCAGTTGCTGAACGGAGGGGTGATGCGTGTAGACGACCAGGGAGTCATTGGACTTTTTGTCTTCCTTCACGTGCCCTGGGGAAAAGGAAAACATTTTGGTGTTCTCATTGAAGACTACTTCTGTTTTCCCCTCGAGTATGTTCTTGAGACTGTTGTCCTCTTTCTCAGAATAAGAGGAACTGAAGTAATAAATGGTCTTTTTAAAGATGCTTGAAGAACTTCCTTGCCAAGTGGTAGTAAATACTTGCTACTGAGTTACAAGATCTGCTCTAAGGAAGTCCAAACAGATAGTGTTTTACACCAGCCTGGCACAGCACAATAGGAATTCTACTTCGGAGCTCCAATTCTCTGTTCCCTGGGTCTTCTGACGCCTTGTTCTGCAGTTTCCTGAGGCCACCCTTCCTACTTGACATGTTTTATTAATAACAGGATGCCCAGACTTGTGAAGATCAGCCAGTTTCTTTGTGAACTTGACCACTGCTTTTCCACTTCAGAGCTGTTGCTTCTTGCAGGCTGAACAGCCTCAGCTGAGCAGTGAAGTCTGCCCAGAGGCTATCCCTGTTCTGGTGACCTTGCTGACAAGACAGATAAGCCCTTTCAACAAAGCACAAGTGTGTGTCATGTTGGAGCAGACTAACCAGCAGCCTATCTACATCTCTAAAGTGTTAACAGGAGTTTGACTGGCCAGTCAAAAATGTGTTTCTCAGATTGCTGCCTTCAAGAGGCAAGTCTCTTAGCAGCTTCTGCTACAAGTTCCATGGGACTTCGAGACTTTGGTGGTCTGGAGAGTAGATGCACTCAAGCGTGTTGTCCTTTATTTACCTGCCTGCCATCACAGTCCTCTTGTGTAAATCCACCTGTCTTCATTGTGCTCCTGTCAGAGGTGAGAAAAGCCCGTGTCAGATCATGGCTTTCAGACACAGTGCATCCTATCAAGGAGTCTGCTTGCAATTACAGCTTGGGTTAATGTTGCAGCATCGTGGGCAGAGCTATTACATTTGGTTTGCACTTAAATTGCTTCTCCACTTGTGTATTTTCTCCTCCTCACTCCTGTGGAGAGACAAAAGCAAAACAAAGCCACCCACAAAACACATGCGCTCAGTGAGCTGTGGTGGATCTTCTTTACTTTGATCATTTATTACACAAAGAGAAACTAAAATCAGCATCAGGATTTAAGGATAAAAGTGCCTACATACTCTGTGATCCAGGGCTCTATTGACTTTCAAATGAAAGTGTTTATTAGAAGCACCAAATTTGCCTGCACTGAAAATGATAAGAGGCGGCTGCTGTCTGTGCTGGGGAATGGGACAGGATAGTTACCCCAGCCCCTGCTCTGGGCCTCTTAAAATGAGCTGGATCTGATTCTTAATGTCTGTTCTTCCTCGTCACAATCCTGACTCATCTTTGAGGGCAGTGATAAGGATGTTGGGGCACGAGGCAGCAGTGACTCCTTGTGCTGAGTGCTATGCAATTGTGGGGCTGGGGAGAGCAGGAACTCATCTGAGCAGCAAACTGGTTGGGGTGAATCAGGGCTCTTTGTTGAGTTCATGGCCTGGTTTATGCATTTAATTGTGATAAAAACTTGAGTTTGGCTGGCATGTATCATCAGCAGAAGAAAGCCCATGAGGTAAAAGTGCAAGAGGAAAAGCCTGTGGCAGAGCAAGAGAGTAACAGACCAAAGATGTAAGATGTAGAAACGCTGACCTGACTGTCATCTGCCAGCAACTGAATGACCCCTTTCAAACACTGATGCAGCTGAGCCTTCAAAGAGGCTCTGCTGAGCACCACAACCCCATTCTGACAGCTGGCACAGAGCCGTGTGGTTTCCTGCGTTCTTACATGAAAACTGCCATTTACCTTATGTGACTCTCTTCCATCTGTTCCCATGGGACAGTTCTCTTCCTTGTTGGCAGTGCTCAGCACTCAGCAGGACATCTCCTCTCCTTTACAGCCTTTCTCAGTGCTTCTTCCAGACTGAGGTCAGGGAATGTGTGAAGATGGAGAGTGGCAAGAGCAGTGGTTTGGGCTGAGAAGTGGAAGAGAAGGGGGGTGAAAGCCTAGCATGGCTCAGAGTATCCATAAACTGGCTGTTTCAAAACCAGCACTGGTTTTACTCCCTGACTTAGAGGTCCTCTCCCTCCCTTGTACCAGAGAACTGGCCAAACTGCATTACACGTTGGGCAGCCCTTGCTAGAAGTGCTTGCCCCAAGCCTAGCAGCTGCCTCCTCCCATTGAGGGATGCACGCAGTGACCCTGAGGGTAATTGCTGAGCTGTTTTGTGGTAGAGCTGGACACGCGGCGATGAGGCTGTGCTCTGGTATTGCGTTCATAAAAGCTCAGGGAAGCTCCTTGAAGAGGAGAAGTAACAGGCAATGAAACGTGCTTTGCACAGGCTTTCTAATGGATCTGTGCCCTTTGTGAATGCGTCATTTAAAAAGCCTCTGTGGGGTACAATCTTAAAACATCTGGTGTAACCAGGACAGAGCAGAAACTCTGGTCCTCTTGGAACCACCCTGTTGCTGGTGGGGGGAGCTGTGCCCATAACAGAGACTGTCTTGTCTTCAGGAATCTTAATTTGCTTTGATGTCATAACAGGTTGTGTAATTTTCTGAGGAGATAAGACAGCCTCTGTTTTAAAGATGACTAACTTCTCCTCCTGCCTGTCCTGCATGTTTTGCTCTGTTAATGGAATTGAATGCTTGAAGGCTTAGGAAGCTCTTTATTGCAAAAAATATCCAAAATCCTACGGTGGCGAGTCAGAGAAGTGTGGTGAGAGTAAATGCAGATCAAAGTGAGGAAGAGAGGTTTCAAAAACTGCATCACAGACCTCGGTGCATCTAACACACAGCACAAGGTCATCTAACAAGTCAGGAAGTTTACTGCTAGTGCAGAAATACTCTAAGAGAATAAGTATCTCACTGGATGTGGCATTTCTGGTTACATCAGAAGAAAGGCTTTCCTTCATTCAGTTCATACTGAACTCAACAAAAAGGTCTTAGTTCATCGAATCCAAGCTCTTATGTCCAGCTGCTACAAGTCAGCTTCGAAGAAGTACGCATGATCTTTGCCTAAGTCTTATCCATGTGGCTGCGATATGAAAGAGCTTTGAGGGTGTGCCTGGCAGGAGAGCATCTGCCTGTGATCAGGTACCCAGGGCACGAAGATGCTCTGGGGCCACACTTGGACTGTGCCAGGGTCAATAGTTGCAGTCCATTGGTGTGAGAGGCAGATGAGTTAGTCCTGTGGGTGGTCACAGGGCAGCATTAATTAGGTAGGAAAAACATAGCCCTTGAGTCATGCTGGTCTCACATAAATAGTCCTGTTGACTGCAGCAGGACTATTTGTATGAGTAATAGTTTGCTTGTGGGAATAAGGAGTTCATAACATAGCCCTTTGCAGTGTCATGGACTTGACTTGCAGGTGGCTGCTGCTCCCAGGTCCAAAGGGATGAATTAGCAATTCTTGTCTCCCACATTGCTTTCTGACTCTGAACATCAGTGTCCTGGAACAGGAGATGTAGTTACTTCACTCTGAAAGTTAGCTTTCAAAAAGGAAAAAAGAAAACTGTTGGTTTTGGAGCTCCTGTCTGTCCCAGACTGCATATATAGCTGTGGGTAGTTTGCTTTGTGCTTGTCCATCTTAAACCACCAACAGAAGGTGAGAACATGACCTAATGAAAGCCCTCTGAAATAGATCTGTTTTGAAGTTGATGTACAGCAAATGGAGAAATGTCTGTAGACTTTTTAAGCGTAGTGTGTGATAGTTGGAATAGCTCCATCAGCCTCTTCTTGCTTTATGCTTAGATATAGAATCATAGAATAGTTTGGGTTGGAAAGGACCTTAAGATCATCCAGTTATAGCCCCCCTGCCATGGGCAGGACCACCTCCCACTAAACCATCCCACCCAAGGCTCTGTCCAACCCGGCCTTGAACACCACCAGGGATGGAGCATTCACAGCTTCCCTGGGCAACCCATT
>JAOEHY010003442.1:0-22964 GCA_025447955.1 Psilopsiagon aurifrons | reverse complement strand
TCTCCAGGCTGAACAGCCCCAACTTTCTCATCCTGTCTTCATACAGGAGGTGCTCCAGTCCCATGATCATCCTCATGTCCCTCCTCTGGACTTGTTCCAACAGTTCCATGTCCTTTCTATGTTGAGGACACCACAACTGCACACAATACTCCAAGTGAGATATGAGAGCAGAGTAGAGGGCAGGATCACCTCCCTCGACCTGCTGGTCACATTCCTTTTGATGCAGCCCAGGATACGGTTGGCTTTCTGGGCTGCGAATGCACAGATATGATGCCTTTAATTGAAAAACAGTGTAAAATGGTAATGGATTTTGTTCTCTGCATCTTAGACCTTTTTCTGAAGGAGTGCTAGGGAGAGGGGAGGTTCCTGGCATAGAGCCTGAGGCAGAGCATGTAAACCCTTAAGAAAATGTGAGGGTGCTGTAAAAATCATGCAGTGTTGGGGTTTTTGGTGGTATGTGGGGTGGTTTTGTTGAGGTTTTTTTGTGGCTGACCCTAAACTGCAGTGCCTGTCCCTGCTCTGCTCTTGTACATGCAGCCTGCACCTGAACAAACAGAGCTTTATCTCTGGCAGCCTGGGAATCCACCAGGACTCCTCGGGGGAAAAGAGTGATTCAGAGCATCTGAGAGAAGTGTGGGCTGCCTCCATGCACCCTTGCTTCCTGCCCAAGCGATAACCCATGCAGCCTAACTGTGAAAGGGCAGTGGGGCTGCTCCCATAAGCAAATATGTGTTGTGTTGGATAAAAGTGTGCATTCTTGTAATGGCATGAAATCTCAAGCCTCACGGATTATCACTGACGATGCCAAGTGTCAGGCAGCTAGTGAGGGTTTCCCGGAGCAGTTGGGAAGTATGAGAGCTGATGGATTTGGGGCAGTTCAACCTTTTGGGGAAGGGCTCATGCAGAGTAGCAGAGGATGGTGTTTTCAGCATGTCATCTGCGTGTTTACTTCATCTGCTGCTGCAGCCATCTCCTTCAGTATTCCAAGGCAGATCTTTCAGAAGTTATAGTACAGAAGAGGAATTCTTCTGGAATAAAAGCATTTTTTTCTACAAGTAAAATATGAAAGCAATGTAAGAAGTTCTGTACTGATAAATGATATGATCTTTGAGTCAGAGCTGATGGCCAGGTCCTAATGTCATTCTCATCTTGGCTTTTTTCTTACATTAATAAGAGTGACCTGAGGCCGATCTTCAGTTATCGACTGTTAAGAGGGTGACCGGAATGCACAAACATTTCTGTTGCTGCTATTGTAAAAACAAACACGTCTTCCACATTGTCAGCTCCTCTTCATCCTTGTCAGGAAAATTGCTCAGGTGTTCAAGAATAGAACAGTCTATTCAAGAATAGGACAGTCTTTTATCATTTGTGTGTGTGTAGTGAGTGATGGGTTAAAATCAGCTAAGTAGATCATTTAAGGGGAGAGTTCAGGAACCTGTGCCTTGAATCTCCTTTAGCATTTCTAAGGAGGATCAGTGTTAGATCCCATCTTCTCTGAGCTGAGAAGGTGAAGGAGGAGGAGGGCAGGTAATTCCAGGCATGGCTTAGTCACAGTGTATGCGATCCATCTCCTGTTACAGTGCCTTTGATCTCCTTCCCTTTGCATAGCCTGCATCTGACACCAAACCTTACTTCTCCTTCAGTAGCAAACCCCTTAACTCCTTCTGGCTCCAGCATTTAGTTTCTCTGATAACTTTCCCCGTATGGAAATATTAACCAAAGCCTGAACTTTTTAATCTCTCTGTTTCTAGTCTTGTGATCTCCCTTGTATGCTAATGCTGAAAATGTGCTGGCATATGAATAGAACCCTACCCGAGGTGCGGAACCTCTCTTTTGAAGCTTGATTTTATTCCTGATGCCTCTAACAGGTGTTGGTTTAATAGGTTTGCTGCATTACAGCTTGCTTCTTTCTTTCTTGGGTGAGCCCAGCCCGATCTGTAAGCTGACACGGCATAAAGGCCAGGCATGTGACTTCTCCCTGCCTTTACCCTCACTTCACACCGAACACTTGCGCTGCAGACTCCTGGCAGTCAAGGCAGCTTTAATTCAAGCTTTGTCTAAACCGGGAGGTTTTGTGCTGATTGTATTTAAATCAGCCCAGCCAAAGCCCTCTCGCACATTCCCGTCTGCAGGTCTGCTTGCTTTGATTTTCCGATGTCAGCTTTCTGAGGGGCAGCTGCTGAAGGGAAGCGAATGCGGCTTGGACAACAAAAGGAGCAGCGTGTTTGCGCTGCTCTCGGCAGAGATTTCACACGAGTAGTTTGAAGCCACGGTCTCCATTACGCTGATTAGTGCTCTCCAAAGGACAGGCTTGCTGTGAAGAGGAAGGTGAATTCTTCTCCTGTTAGGTCTAGTGGAAAATGTTTCACAGCCTGTTTATCAAACAAATATTCACAAAGACTCTTCGAATGGGGAAACCCACGGGGATTAAAGTGTAACTTTACCTCTAAAATACAAGCCGAGATTCCTGGAAATGCTGCAAGCTTTTGACTTTGTGCCACCTGTTGTTTTCCTGCCATCCTGTTCGGCTCCCTCCCGACTCAGAGCAAACCCAAACACGCTTTGGCTTCCCTGAAACTTTCTGGTTGTTTTTCTCTCTCATGGCAGAGCTTCCTGATGTGGTCCTTGAAGAGGTGGTTGAGGTTAATCCCAATCTCCTGTAATCCTGAGGGGTCTCTTCAAGAGCGGTGCTGAGAGGCTGTGCTACCTGGGGGTGCTGAGCCCTGGTGCAGGAGGGTTAAGCAGCAGTGACTGAAGGGCAGGGAGCTTCCTTCAGCTCTTCTCTCTCCTTTAGTTAGTGCCAACATGAAGGTGAAGCAGTTCCTCAACAAGTGCCATACATACACACCTCAGAGTATGGCAGTAATCCATTGCTGACTTTGGGCTACCTTAGTTTGTCATTAAGATGTTACAGTGTAAGGTGGCTCTGGGAATGAGGTTGGGTATGCACTGTGGAGTTCAGCTGTCATAGCCAGATCCTCCCATATTCATGAGCAAACCCAAAGGGACTTCGATGGGCTCCTTGGTTGCTGTGATTTCTTTGTCACTTGAACTGCTTTCACTCCAAATTCTTAGTCCTCAGTGAAGGCAGTCCTGCACCTTCCTAATCCTGTAGTGCATTCCCATATACAGTTGGTAAATTAGAGGTAGAGAGGGGTTAAGAAACTTGCCCAAGGCAGATGAGTCAGTGTGGAGCTGGGAATAGAGATCAGGAGACTTGGCTCCTGCTCCGGCTGTGATTGCACAATCCTGCATTGAAGCTCTGTCATCATACACTCTGGAGGTAACACTGGCTGAAGTGAGATGGGGAAAGCTGTTTCCAGGCTGTGATACCTAAGGAGAGGTTTCAGTAATTGGTCCTAAAATCTGATCTGCCACCTTTGAAACCAACAAAGCATAAACTAGGGAGCTGGTTGGGAAAAATCCAGCCCTTTTCCAGCCAGTGCTAAAGGGGAGAGGCAAAGGCAGAATGTCAGTGGTCTTTTCTGTAGAACACCCTTACAGTGAGACTGGGCACAAAGGCAGGTGAGCTGAAAGGATCCAAGTAGTAACAGGAAGGGTTAAATCCCCTTTCAGCTCCTACTGCAAAGAATGAAAAATAAAATGTAATCAAGCTAGTCAAAGGTTTGGATGATGTTGCGTTCATATCACATGCTGTGTATCGGAAAAGTCAGCCAGGCTGGTTTTGTTTGAAGTGCAGTGCTTTGAGAGGGTGCAGTGCTTTGCAGCGGACTGTCTGACATTCCCCAGCTGGGACTGGCTGGGGATGGTGTTTGGAGCTGAGAGTTCCATTTGGACTTGGCCCATGTTTGAAGGAGGCAGAGGGAGGGAGAGCCTGTTTTTTTTCCTCTGTGAAATAACGCATCCATCTAATCCGCCAGCTGTAGCACATGGAAATCAAGGCAAATGGACAGAAATCACCTGGAAACTGTGGATGCAGCTCAAACACAAGTTCTTTCCTGTCCTTTCCTTCCTTTCTTCTGGGACAGCAGGGAGATCTGGCAGATTGGATATACATTGACCGACTAAAGCACAGAAATATTAATACTCTGAAAAATAACATCAGCTTCTGAAGAGCACTTCATGTCCAAATGCCCTCTGCTCTCAGTCCCTTGCAGACTTAGGTACCCTGTGCAGGCATTGTCAGGTAGTCTATAGATTCTCCCTATTCATGTGTAGAAACCTTCATTTTCTTGTAATTTACAGCCAGATTCATCTCAGCCCTCACAGCCGAGATGAGATCAGAGTTGAGCTCACAGCCCCTACTTCAGGAAAGCTCCGGAAAACATGCTTGAGTCACATATACACAAGTTTAATTGTCTGTCTTCTTTTGTGAAGGAAAGAGATTAAGACTTTTGAACTTGCTGATGCTACCAGTCAAGTTTGTTGCAAAAGAAACTAGTCCTTGGGGAAAGGAAATCCCCCTCGTCCATGTGTTGAGTTTATGGAGGTCACAAAATTCTGAGTGAATTACCCTGTATTTTACTCTTACGTGTAAGAGTAAGATTACTTACTTTAATTTTACTCTTACAAGTAAGAGTTAAATTCACTGGTCCTCAGTCCTGTTATGTGCATGGATGCGAAGATTCAGTTTTTATTCCTAGCTCATTCAGTTTTTATTCGTAGGTCATTTGGATAGTAGTCATATCGTTGCTTTTTATACAGTTTGTGATTGCAGAGACCTCTTTGCCTGTAACCCATGGAATAACTACTTTAGGGACATAATTTATGGCTTCCCTTTAATTTGATACCTTTTGCATCATATTAGCAGCATATTGCTGTGGGTGATGTAAAATTTGTCCTTTTATGCACCTATGATGAATTAATAAATAGCATTTAGACTCTTTAATCAAAGCAGTGTTTCTGTGAATACTTCTCCTATATAAGCAGCGGTGATGTGCTGGCTGTTTAAAGGGTGAGTCTCCAGAAAGCAGATTGTTCTGGGGATGCAGTTTTTTTACCCTTCTCCTGTTAGAGATGCCAGCAAATGTGGTGGTGAAACAATCTGGTTTTAATTACGGCGGGGTAAAGGAGCAGATCACAGTGTGAGGAGCAGGTCCCTTGCCATGTGCTGTTGGTATTCTGAGGGGAGAGGTTTTCTTTACAAGAGACTTCTCTGAACCTTTGGGAGAGCTTGAAATGGGAGTGACACTGCAGAAGACAGCAGCTTCAGTGCCTGGAAGACTGTGATCAGCTCATCCATCAATTTCAAAGACATTTGTCGTAAGAGTTGGGACATCCCAGTTTGCATTCAAGAGTGCTTTCACTGGCTGCTGTCTTCTTTTCTGGCTTCTCAGTAGGTAGCTAGCCGGATTAAGGCACAGTTCTTGTCTGAGCTCTCTGTACTGTGTTATTATTCAGCAAGTTCTCAAGTGTCTGGTGAGCATCCCTGTTTGGAGTGCCTCACTCACAGCCTTGCCGGTAATACCAGTGACTGGTCTAGATTCACAGCAGGCATGTGCTCTACTCCTTGTGACTAATGCACAATGTATTTTTCTAATTGATTGCTGTTCTCTTGACTGGTTCAGGCCAGAAAGGAGTCAGAGGAAAGGACTCAGGGTTTTCTTACTTAGACCTTGTTGAGTACCGATGGGGTCTAGAGGTATTTGACTGTTTGATGGCTGTGGAAACCCCGAGAGCAGCTTGTGGTACCTTCTCTTAAGAAAATCATTACATAGAATCCTTCAGGCTGGGGCTGGTAATGCAGCAAACAGAGGTGGTTAGAGGGTCTGAGCTTGGTGCTTGGGCGAGCATTGGCACTGTGGAGTTTTCCTATGGTAACAAAGCTAGCAAAAGATGAGGAATCATTTACAAGCCCTCTTACAGTGTTTCTGTGCATTACAACCCCATGTAACATAGTTTAAAGCTGGGAGCTTTCAGAAGGATCCATAGGAAGTAAGGAAACAGTATTTTGTAACTTGCTGGGATCGTATTTATTCATCTGTTTCCCGCTTGGAAAATCCCATCCTCTGTGTATAACATTGGCAGGTTGCTTAAACCATTGGTGAGCCCTCCTTGCCTGCGGGATTATTATCCAGCACTGCAGGTAACAAATCTATTCTGGAAGTGCAGGCTTGTGGGATTCTGGTATTAAAACTGGTGGAGTCAATAGTTCCGTAGACAAAAAAAGTCTTGTGCTGTAACAGAAGTGTCTGAAGGCTTGCAAATATCTCTTTAGACTCTCTGGCCATAGGAGCAGCATGGGGATTAGGGAAGATGCTTCTGGTGTGGGTTTCTCCTTGGACAGCTATTGAAGAAGCACCGTAACTGAGTGCATGGACTCGGGCTGGCCTCTGGGCCTGCTGCAACCTCAGGTATTCTTTCTGTTCCTCGAAGAGAACTAACCTGTCTCTGTCTCTCCTCTGGTCTGTCACAGGCATCACAACAGGATCCGCAGCATTGAAGCAAGTCAGCTGAAGCCCTACGTTTCCCTGGAAACGTTGGACCTGAGTTTCAATGACATCACAGAAATCCGAAACGGCTGTTTTCCGCAGGGACTTCACATAAAGGAGCTGTGAGTTTTCTCCTGTTGGGAGCAGCTTTTATTGAGTTACCCCAGCAGAGGAAAGGGCCTCAAACCTTTTCAAAGAGAGGGAATGAACATGCGAAGTATGGGGTTGTTCCTCAGGTTTCCAAGTGCAAAGGGCAGCTAGAAGGCAGCACTTTGTCCCTACTGTCAGGTTGGGTTTTGAGCTCTGTCTTTTTGGTTTCTGATGGATCTGTAAAGAATACAGATTATTATATATGTTCCATGGGAATGGCGCAACAGAGAAAAGGTACCCTGCATCGTTCTGGTGTGGGTGTCTTCACACCTAGAAGCCAGACTGCAGCAGGCTTATTATGTCTCTGTCCCAATGGAAAGTGTATATGCTGTTTCCCTGATCAGATGCTCTGGTGGATCTGAGGGGAGGAGGGAAGGGGGAATGACTATTTTATCATTAAAGTGACTACTGAATGTTAAAACCAGGAATCTCTCATTGGTTATTTGAAGAAAACTGGGGGTTAAGCAGAGTAACACCTTCCTTATTCAGGGAAACATGAAATAATCTGGTTTAGGTACCTTCAAAGAGGTGCAGACAGGTAATCTGCTTGCATTAAAGTTTGCAGCTAAATTTCTGCCCCTGGTTGTAAGAGGGTAAAGAGAATGGTGTTGTGACTGACGTTTTCCTGTTGTCCTGTAAAAGCAGCCTCTGTGGCTAAGGCTAGGTAAAACAGAGCCCTGGGGCGGATGCTGAGGGGAAAATGGGGAATGAATAGAGCCATCCTGCACTGGAATGTTCTCCAGTTTCTGGCTTCCACTCCCTATTGCCTGGCTGAAGTAGGAGGGTATCAGGGAGCTCTTGGGAAGTGCACAGCCCTTCTCCGTCGCATGGGAAGGGCACTGTGCTCTTTGTGCAGCCAGAAATGCAAGTGATCTGAAGCCGCCTCTGTGATTTCACCAGCTTGTCTGGAGACCAGCTAAATGCTGATAAAAGGAGGTTTCTGACTGGACCGTTCATTTTTCTGCTGTGATTTATTGCAGGTACCTGGGAAGCAACAGGATCAGCACCCTGGAGCCTGGTGCTTTTGATAGTCTGTCACGGTCCCTGCTAACACTTCGTCTGAGTAAAAACAGGATCACTCAGCTTCCTGTCAAGGCGTTCAGGCTACCCAGGCTAATACAACTGTGAGTAGAAATGCCTGCTGTAATTAAGCTCAGCCACACTTTATGGAGAGAAAATATCCCTGGGGATATACACAGCAAATGTCACCCTTCCTCACCTGCTGTCTATAAAACTTAGAATACACTATGCAGTAGTCCTCTGCCAGCACCGAGTGAAACACGTTAGGAGAGGGTCCTTTTTGTCTTGTAAATGTTGGCTTTTCAGGCTGTTCTTCTGATCAGTTGCAAAGGGAGAGATGCTGCAGCAGACATCAGCATCTTGTGCGCTTAACAGTGTAAGACAAACCCATTCTCTTGAAAGCTGCTGGTGTCTGTGGCACAAGAGAGGTTTGGAAGATGTTTGTATTGCGAGTGACAGAGCTCAGCTACTGTGTTAGTTTAAGACCACACATATCTTTATGTGGTGGTAAAAATTCAGTGCTGGAGGGTTGCTAAACTGTGATATATTTGGGCAGAGAAAATAGCATTCTAGATGAGTTAACACACGCATTGTTGTCCTGCCTGTGGTCCATATGGCAGGAGCTGCATGGGGATGCATAGACATCTGCAGCTATAAATATGCTTTATGTGTAAAATAGCACTAATGGGTTTAGCTTTTCCCTTCTGCTCCTGGTGGAGGAATGGGCCCAGCCTGAGGCATGTTGCAGTTTATCCTTCAAATTTGATAGGGAAAAGGTCAACATCTGTCTGTTAACAAAGTCCACAAAAGCTGCTGGAACTCACACCTCTAAATGGCAACCTCTTGATTGAGAGACAAATCCTTAAGTCACGCCATGCCTAAGGAATGGGTGTGCGTTTATGCTTGCATATATGTAGGATTTATAGCTGGTTTGGGACTGCACAGTGTGACACAATAGCATATGCATCTTAAAAGTCTGTTGCCTTTCAGTTGGAAGTTACTGTCCACTGACTGAGAACTTGTAACGTACTGCATCAAGTGCAAAATGAGAGTTAGCTCAGTCTGTTTAGGATCATAGTTTTCACTGAAAGTTGGAGTAATTGGCATTCTTAAAGGCTGCTTCACAACTTGTTGTTTAACCCTAAAGCATGAATGAAATGCAAGCTATACAGACTTGGTGTGTTTCAATTGAAATGGTGTGAATTCATGTTTCCTGGCAAAGCATAGTTAGCTATAGCCTAGGAAGGGCAGTAAGGCAAGAGTCTTTAGGCCTGTAAGATTTTAATCACTTATTTGACTTTAATTACACTCAAGTGCTAGTTCAACATTGTTTTTTTAGGCAGTTACGAAGCAAGCTTGAAGTTCCTACAGCTTCCTCATCTTTTCCAATACAAGTTCTGATGTTGTAACCTCCACTGTTTTCTTCCACATAAACACTGAACAGGGACTCACCCTTAGGTTAGTCTTGTATGTGCAGAAAGGTATCTGGTTTAAAAGTTCTGTCTTCAGCTTTTAGTGCATTGTGTTAAGTTTTCCACTGGATTTAGGGAACTGGTCTGTCTGGGTCTAGCAGTCCACAGGATTCTTTGATACAGTTGGTAAAGGTGCTGTGAAGATGTTCACACTGCTGTTCAGAAGAAAGGTATTCCCAAAATCTAGGACCCCATCCTCACCCAGGGAGGAAAGAAATGTAATGAACCAAATTGGAGGTCTTTGTGTATACAAAACACTAAGACTGCCTTGTTATTGGAAGCAACTTGTTTCACTCTTTATTCATTTCTTACAATAGGAAAGCCATGAAATCTTTCAGGGGAAATGAAAGCTTTCCTTTCAAACTTAGCCGTAACATTTCCTCTTGGGCTCACAGTTCTTAGGGCACCTGCTTGTTTCAGAGCACGTTTTTACTGGGCAATTACGAGTCCCATGTGTTGTAAGGGAAATAATGCTGATGTTTAACTGTGTGCTTCTAATGGTGTCTCTGCCTGAGAGAAGCCTTAGTGAATTCATCATTTTCATTGATGAAAGGGATAAATGGCTTAAAAGAAACGCAGAGATAGGAGGGATAAAGAGGGATTGCTGCCCTGTGTGATTTCTCTATAGTGCAAGCCTGTCCCAGGGCGAGTTTGTTTAAGGGATCACACCCAGCTGACTTCGCTGCCTAGCTCTGGGATTGAAAGTTTCCTGTGTGCTTCTGCTGTCTCCTGGGAACTGCTGACAGAGGAGCTGTTGGCATTGCTGTCCCCATTGTATGCTGCACAGATGCTTTTGCGAGAAAGAACTGGGATTTAATAAACTTGTATGGCCTTGGTGATTTTAGGGAGCTGAACCGGAATCGCATCCGCCTGATCGAAGGCCTGACATTCCAGGGACTGGACAGCTTGGAAGTCCTGAAACTCCAGCGCAACAACATAAGCAAATTGACTGATGGGGCTTTCTGGGGTCTAGCCAAGATGCAAGTTCTGTAAGTTGGGGAAATGGGCTTTTATCCATTAAGCAGCCTAGACTTCTCTTATCATGTCCTTCTCTTCTCAGAGAACACTTGTGCTTCTTTCTATGCCCTGCATGCGCAGGGCTCTGACAGCAGCTTCTGTTTCATTGACCCCCATTTTACTAAAGCTCATTGCTTTACCAGGTTCAATAAAAAAGGCCTGTTTTCCAAGCTGTGGCAGCGTTTCTTTGATTTGAACATTCAGTAGGATCTCAACTGGTCTTGAAATAAAAGTTCACATGGCTTCTGCAGATTTATTTGTAGTGGTACATGGAAACTCTGTGTCACAGACCTGATTATTCTGCCTCTTGGGATACCCACAAACCAAGCCGGCCTATCTCAGTGATGTGTTCTTTCCATATGAGAGAACAAATTGAAGAGTCATTGCAGAGAAATGCTTGAAACTTCCAACATGAGCGGCTTTCAAGTGTGTTTGTGTGGTCACAAGCAATCAAGGCAGCATGTTTCTGGGTGCTGCTGTCACACAACTGAGACTCCGCAATTACAAACCTGAATGGGATGCTTTAAGCACAGTTTACTTGCAGTGGAGCGTAGCTCTGCAGCCCCAGCTCATTCTGGGCATTTTCTTTGTGATTTCATTGAATTTCTGTTCTTCACTTGCACAAGAGTTGCTCACAGATGCACATGTCCGCATGGATTTGTAGAAAGGTGTGTGGGAATAGCTAAAATTCCAGTCCTTGTTGGAAATTCTTCAGTATTTGACCAGTGCTTACCTGTCAATTCCTTGTGGTTTTTGTCTCCACAGCCACCTGGAGTATAACAGCCTGACAGAAGTAAACAGTGGCTCTCTCTATGGCCTTTCATCTCTGCACCAGCTTCACCTCAGTAACAACTCCATATCGCGCATCAACCCCGATGGCTGGAGCTTCTGTCAGAAGCTTCACGAGCTGTAAGTTGGTTTCTGTTGTGGTTGGTTGGGCAGAGTTTGATGCTAATGTGACATTGGTAGGAAAGGGGGAATAGGATTTTTCCCAATCATATGGCTTACGGCTCTCACAGTATCAACCTGTAGAAATGCAGGAACTGCGGTCTGTTAAGTGATGCCCTTGTTAGTCATGATACTGTGACCTTCAGAGGACCTGATTAAAATAGGTTTGCACCAGAAACAAAGGCTAGAACCCACTAAAAGTATACAGTGCCAAAAGACCTGGAGAGCTTGTGGGCTGCAGCTTGCCAACGTTTTCTAACTAGCTAGTTACAAGACATGCACAGCCTGCCATATAATGAGTGCACAGCCTGAAGGAAGCTTTGCTTTATCCTCTGTATTTACAAAGAGCAGTCATGGTTTTAACCAGCAGAGATTTGGCCCTTTAAGGCAGTTCTCCTTGTTTCTCCTGTTTACACTTCACCCTTCCTGTAAGGCTCAGTTGTTGAAAAGTAAATCCATTGCCTTTGCTCTCCTGAGATTTCCAGCTGTGAATACAGTCTCTTTGATAAATGGAAGAAAGCCTCGCTGCTGAGGACAGCACAGCAAGGGTGTCTTTTGGGTCTGTGGCACTGCTTAATGCCTTTTTGAAGAGGCACACATGGATGCTTGCAATATTTACAGAAGTAGCTGTCATCCCCTTGGTGGGCCTGTGGAAAGATTCACTTTCTTCTTTGGAGGGCTTGACACATGTGGTTAGCCGAGCTGTAATTCATTCTGCTTGGTGCTCAGAAATCTCTTGTTAAACATTGTTCGGGGTTGCCCTATCCACCAAAAAGCAGTACAGTAAAACAGCTTCTGCTTTCAGAGGTGGCATTCCAGACTCAGGCTGAAGGCCAGTATCTGCCCACCCAGCTGGGAGTCCCTGGGCTTTTGGGATGTGGATTCCAAGATAGGTGGACATGGCACATGTCATTCCTTTAAGTTTAGCAGCTGTAGAATTCATTTGTTAGCCATGCAGGTGACTTTTTGGGGCACAAGAAAGTATTTTTTTTCCCCTTTAGTTAAATACAATGTGCTTGTTTAACTGCCTAATTTTCCAAATGGCTGTGAAACTGCCTGTGCCTAAAGGGCTCCTTTACTTGGCACAGTGCTGTAGACAAGGGAGAACTGTTCCTTCACATGCAGATCCTCAAGTGATGTTTTACTAGGTTAGGGCAGTGTCAATGGGGGAAATCTTAACGGCAGCAGGTCAGAATCAGCACCATGGAATACCAGATTCTGATGACTATGGTGTTAGTAGCATAGCTATGGGAGCTTTTGGGCACCTGCTGTTTGGTGCCTGTGTTGAAGCTTTATTTCAGCCTAGGTTCAAACTGGGTAGGGTAAGCCCTTGCCGAGCTTATGTCAGAGCTGTTTAGGGAGAACCATGCTTGTCTTTACTGCCTGACACTATTTGCAAACCCTCAAGGTTTAGGTTAGGGGTTATGTGTCTTACTGACATTCTGTATTTGTCAGGTATGGATTGGGATCATTTGCCAAGAAGCAGTGCTAACAGTGAGCTGTCCTGGCTTAGAGACCATCCTCTGCAGTAACCGCAGACACCCAGTGCAGCACTTACCTGCCCTGGTGCGGCATGGGGTAGATGTGGAAAATGCCTGGTGGTGTGAGGTGGTAGGAGCCACAGGGCCATGCTTAGCCTGACAAACAGGATTGTGCTGGAGTGTGAGGCCAAAGACGACATGGGCTGAGATTCGAAAGATTAGGCGGGTGTTAGCACAGCTCCCTGCATAATAGTACAAGCTCTTGCAGGTGTTGCCTTTAGGGTAAAGCTGCTGCAGGGAGCTGTCAGATACTCCTAACTGAAACTCCCACAGCCAGGGAGCACTTATAGGAGAGGTCTGCTCTGAAATTGAAGGGTGAGGAAAGGAAGGACTAGGTAGATCTAGGCTGCCTCTGTTCACTTCTTTGAATGTGTACGTTTCGTTCCTCATTAGAAGATCCTTGCTCACCTCCACTATTGCTAAAGCTGTACTGGGTTTCAGTTACCAGAAAACACTCTTTGGTTGTACAGGTAATGCACTTCAAAGAGAGGTGGCCAGACCCCTGCTTACCTGTGCTAAGGAAGGAGGTGATCATCTGAAGGATGAGTTGCCTCTCCTTCAGTTGCTGGGAGAAAATGTGACCCCCAAGGCTCTGGTCTGATGTAAAAGCTAACAAGGAAAGAGTGGTTTTGCCTTGCTATGGTCATGATAAAAGGCTGATTGTATTCACCTGTCAGGTGCTAGGGCATCAACATCATGGAAAAATCCACAGTGGGAGCATAGGATTTCATCAGAGGTAAATGATGTCTTGGCTGCTGGGTCTTTCTTTTCACTTTATATTTACAGTTTGGTCAATGGGGATGAAACGTGTTAGATGTGCCTGGTCCAGGGCTGCCTGGCAGCAGGAGCTCCAGCTGCACAGCAGGTTTCTATTTTAGAAAAGGTGAACTCCTTTGTGTCTCAGTTTTGGTATGCTGCTCTGCCTGCTGCCATCCTGCTTCCTCGCCAGGCCAAAAGGGCTGTGAAGGCAAACATTCCCACTTGTTTATTCCCATGATTTCTCACTGGTACAGAGGTGACAAAGTAGGGGAAGCAACACCCACTTCTCAACCCAGATAATCCAAACTGCTGAGGAGGGAAACATACAAACTGGCCTGTCCCTTGGCAGGAAGCAGAACCCTTCCATGTTGAAGGGAGCCACTGCCAGGTGTATTAGCTCCCGAAACTTTCCATCTGATCACAGTCATTGAGAGAGCCCTCCAAATACTGCTGCTGTCCATCCGTCCTCCTTGAGGTGCCGTCAGAATGAGCAGAGGGGAACATGCCTTCACCAGTTGTGGCAGGAGCTCTTCTGTGCGGAATCAAAAGGAACTGTCTTTTCCTCAGCCAGGTTTAGGATTACTCTTGAACACTTTTTTATTTAAGGAAAACTGTTTAATCTCAGGTGAGGATGTAATTCTGACCGGGTGCCAGTTCCTCATAGCTAACACTGCAGCTTCTTTAGGAACGAAAGTATTTGTCCCATAGCTTCTGCAAGTTCATTAGTCAGTGTTGATTCGAAAGCTTGCCCTCTGCTCACTCACACAGCTAAAAGACAGCTCATTTCCCGGGTGAATGACTCTCAGTGCTCTGATTGCCTGTTTTGACTTAGGTTCTTGCTTTGCACTGACTTTCACACCAGCCATAGACCCATTTTTAAGCAGCCGCATTAGCATGTGGTACTGGAAGAGGAATTTGGAGGTTTGGAATTCAGTTGAGGCTTCTTTCTTGTTGCCTGCACAATGAGGGATTTCAGAGCTGCGTAACTCCACTTTGTGAAGGTTAGCAGCCCAAACCCTCATATCTTCTGAAGTGACTTATCCTCTCAGGTGCCTGAGGTAAAAAATCCAATGCAGCTGCCCTTTGTGAAGGGAGAAGCTTGACAAAATGTGAGTAGCAGCAGGTAGTTGAATGTCACTGTTTATACCTTCAGTGTGCAGGCAACTGAAAGGTGAGGCTATTGCTGGTCAAGCTCACCTACCAGCAGCCCTGCAGGGCTTACCCAGCTGCAGTGGCATCCAGAGGTCAGGAGGAATATACTTGTAGCAGGGAGCTGTGGGTGAGTTCTTCAGGCTGAAAATCACTGACCAGTGACTGCCTGCTGCTGTCCCACCTGATGAGCCTTGCTGGCCTTCACTGTCACCAGTGCTGCAGCTGTACTGCTTGCACAGAATGTGGCTGCAGAGTGTGTGAGGTGTCTGCAGTGGGTTTTAGTTTCCCAGGGCCTGTCCTCCATGTCAAATCTCAAGAAGCCTCGTCTGTGCCATGGCTACAAGAGAAAACCAGCTTTCTTCCCCCCAGTTGCCAAACTGCAGCAGGAGTGAGCACTTATCAATATCTCCAAAACCAGAGATAATACAGACAAGGGGAAGGGTTGGAAAGTAGGAGCAAACCCAACCCTCCAGTGTTAGTCACTTGTAAGTGAAGACGGTTTCAAGCAGGCTCTACACTCCTTGACAAAGAGGAGCAGGAGGAAAGGTGCGTGGTTTACAAGGGGTGCCTCTTTCCAGTGCGTGCAAGGAAGCATTCAGTTGCCTTGTGATGAAATGCTTTTGGTTCTTGACTGGGGTGGAGCATGCTGTGGGGACACCCACACCCAGGCCCCCGGGACTCACTGTGCACAAGAGCAGAACGGTAAGACACCTCCTGAATGCAGAAGCCCTGGGCCCTGCCAAGAGCCCGGGTGAGTTTCAGAGTCCCTCTATTTGACGTCACTCTGCATCTCGTATGGCGTGGGGAGGCTTTTTCCTGTCGGCCTCAGAGGGAGTCCAAATGGGAGTGAGGATTGAACGCAACCAGGACTGATGTCTGAGTGTTACCTATATGTCTAGGGTCTGCGAAGGGGTGGTGCTCCCAGACCCAAACCTAGCCAAAGTAGTGGTTTGTCCCTCCCATACCTGACAGCATATGTATTAGGTTATTGCTCTCATTTGCTGCTGGAGGAGCCTCTATTGCCTGCTTAGAAGACTTTCCTATAGCTGGGTACCAAATGCCTCCACTTCCTGTATGGTTATCCAAGCTGCCCCATGGATATCTTGTGGGAATATTTGCAAGCTGCAGCCGTATTTCCTAATCAAGCTGTTTTATATCCACCCAGTACCCATCGCCTCCTGTAAGGTGGCGGTGGGAGGCAGCAGGCATTGCTTGGTGGAGAGGAGTTTGGCAAATGCTGCTTGGATTGACAAGGGCTGTTGTTGGTTTTTTCCCCTCAGAATACTCTCTTACAACAACCTAACCAGGCTGGATGAGGGAAGCTTGGCAGACCTTGGGGGGCTGCACGTGCTACGACTGAGCCACAATTCCATCAATCACATTGCAGAAGGTGCTTTCAAGGGACTCAAAAACCTGCGTGTCCTGTAAGTCGCTGTCAGCTAACACATACCTTCCCTCCACAGTTCATGTTCTGCCAAACTGGCCTGCTCTGCAGTTGCTTTGGGTGCCTGTGCGACAGAATGTAGCCCAGCTGAGCAAAACCCCCTGCGGTTTGAGACCTTCAGCTGACAGTGGCTTTTCTCTTGCTACTTAATTGAACTTCATGGAATTCATAGAAATGGACCATTTCTATGGTTGGGTTACTCTGTGCTCGGGAGGAATAGGGAATGATTCCTACCACTGACAGTGCAGTCTTTTCAACCAAGGGAGCAAGAGGCTGTTGCAGGTACCATGCGAGTAATCATTCTGTCTTTCTTTCTGTCTTTCTTTCTCTTTAGTGTAGAATTGGGCTCACTCAGGTCATGAAATGTTCAGTGGATCTGATTTTATTGGTAACCCCTGGGCAACAAAAAAGTGCCACGATATCAGAAGAAAAGCTTCGTGTGCCCTAATGCTGAATTGGCTGATGATCCGTCCAGCGGTGGCTATGGCCATTGACTAGAGATTTTTAAAGTCACTGACACAACGTAATACCTGGAAAGGAGCTTGCTAGTGCTGGATACCAGTTTCTATGATACTAGGGCTGGTAGAGACCGTTAGGTCAGTCTGACCTCCTCTGGGACAGCAGCTGTACAACTGTACTATTACACAGATTGAAGAACATCTGGGCTTGCCTTAGAAACATCAGAAGATGAGGAGTCCATTTCTAATAATTATCCATTCCTGCAGCTGTGTTGCTTCATTCCCCCTTATTTGTAGCTGCTGAGTTGATGGCTGCTGTCCTCCAGGAGCTGTGAGCTCAGCACCTTCATCTGGCACACCTCAAAGTTCTCACAGTCTGTGTTACAGCACCATGCGCGCTCCCAGGCTGGTTTTGTTCAGCCTGATTCAATTCCTTCTTCAAAAGAGAAAAGAAACCCCAATATTTCTATTCCTTTTCAGAAGCCCATTGTGGCCTGAGTGATTAAAGGGAAATGGGAACAGAGAGATCTCCCCTCTTTGCAGTGCATTTTGCATCTTACTCTTTTTTTATTGAAGTTCAGAGTGGAGGAAGTGACTGGAAAGTGAGTTTGGGTTTTGTTTGCTTTTTATTCCCCCCACCCCCTGTCTTAAGCTGAAGCCAAAGCCTTTCAGGCACTGGGCATTCAGAAAGGGACCTCTCTGAGGCAGCTGTCAAGACCGGAACTAAAGGTTTCCAAAGAAAAATGGAGGGGAAGGGGAGCTGGTAGTTCTCTTTGCTCTGCAGTGGATGTGGAGCCTCTTTCATGTCTAGGGCAGAGGGGGGAGGCGGAGAGGAGGGAGTGTGTGAGCGAGCTCTAATTTAATAAAGAGAAAGGCCTATTGGGTCCTGCACCTGGTGAAAAAGACCCGAGCATGCTTTAATTATGGGCTATTGTTGGGGAGCCTTTGGTGGGTGCGAAACTGCTGAAATGTGGAGCTATTCAGATAGAGGTCAGGCCCGGAGACCTCGCAGCACAATGATTAACAAGGCTGCGAGCATTCAAGCTCAGCCAGCCAGAAAGAATAGGAAATTGGCAACAGGGGCTGGGAGAGGAGTTTGAATACAAAGAGAAGCAGGCCAAAATACCCCACTCTTCTTTTCTCTTCTATTTCCACTCATTTGTTAAAAAAGGTTTTTATTCCTCCTTTCGAACACTAAACCTTTGAGTTGCCTCTGGATGAACAAGCAATCGCATTTTCTTTTCCTTTCTCAAGGAAAGACAATGTGTGGCAGTCAATTAATAAAAGTGTGTGTCAGGGAGCTTCTACAGCCTGTTCCCACTTGTCTGTCTCTGCCATGGGAAAGCGTTTGTTGGCCCAAAGACCAGTAGCCTGTGGTGGAACTGAAGAGGAGAAAAGTCTGAGAAGGGATTTGCCCCTGTAAAACAAACAGAGCAGCAGTCATTGGCTTGACAACCACAGGGGAAATGCCGAAACTTAGCTCCAGGAGGATGCATTTGCTCCTGCCCTGCTCAAATGGTGCTGAAAATATCAGCACATCAAAGAGTCTCTCCTGGACTTGTCTCTTAGGCCACCACAGCATTATGTGCACCCACACCCCATGGGGATGTGGAGGTTTTATCCATTCCTTTGGCATAGAGCAACCCACAGATCACTTTGACATCCACAACGAGAGCAGGGTTCCTCAGGGACATGAGAGTCAGCTCTCACGCTGAAGCCAGCTGAGATGCAGGAATTGTGGCTTTTGGCCATCTCCTTTCACATCTTTAGCTCTCACACCAAAGCTGGGAAACAAGCAGTGTCTGCAGTAGCTTAGGTACCGAGAGCAGGAATCTGAGCCCCGTCTCTGCCAATGCTGAAACTGGGGGAGTTCTGTTTCTGTTCTCCTGTGGGTTACTGTGTGCTGGTGCTGCACAGCCCAGAAGCTCCTCTATGATGCCCATGTCTGGCATGGTGCAAAATGCAGAGGGGTGTTTCTTCTTTTTTTATTTGCCTATTTTAAACTGGAAACGTTCCGATAATGATCTTCAAAAAGTGCAAAAGGAGTAGCTGAGGGTTCAGGGGGGTTATCTGGGCAGTGAAGTTTACTTTTATTGTGGAGTTTTGCTGGGTTTTCAATGTAACAAAACCAACAAAGCTGATTTATTTTTTCTTCCTTTGTGCTTCACACTAGAAATGATGAATTTCTGTCTGTGTTGCTGGGTGTCCATTGCTTGCTGGAATTAAAGCAGGGAGGGCAGGATTTTAAACAGACTGTTTGAACAGCTTTTGTGGATCTCTGTGTTTGTTCTGGGTGCTTGTTTTACTTCAGACCTCTTTGACTTGTGTAATTGATGGTCAATTTGAAAGCCAAAAGAAGCTAATTCTGAAAAAGGAATTCTTACTCTTTCTTTTTTGTTTAAAGTGGTTATACAGAGGGTTGGATTCCTGGGGGTGGAGGGGGTGATGGTGCTTTCCCTTGTTGAGCTTTCAAGTTCACTGCCAGAAAGAAGTGCAGCTTCGTATAGAAAATACACCAAATCATCTTCCTCTATAGGCCAATACATTGGAATAGCCAAAGTTGTCTCAATTCATGATAGTAATATTTAAATACAGCTGTTTCTTTCAACTTAGTTTTGGGACTTTATAAATTCTTTTCTCCTTCTGTTTGAATGCACAGAATCAGAAAAGGACTGAACCCTGCTTGTTAAAAAGCGGCCATGTGCCTCTGCTGCTGTCTCAGAAATAGGGTTTTAGCTAGGAAAAAGCCAGAACTCTCTTTGGAATGCACCGTCTCAGCATGGGTCAGTGCAGGACAAGTGCTTAGCGCTGCTTTGCTGCAGGACTCTGCTTTTTCTGGTAACTGTCAAGAGAAAAAGAGAAGCTCTTTGTTGTAGCATTCTCAATCTTTCTTCCATTTGTTTCAACTGATGAACCTTGGACCGAGACACTGATGATGAGCTCTCTCTTGTCCTCTCCCCAGGGAACTGGACCACAATGACATCTCAGGCACAATAGAAGATACCAATGGAGCCTTTACAGGCCTAGAAAACCTGAGCAAGCTGTGAGTATCCTGGGTTTGAAGTTGTGCAAAGCAGTAGTGTTGTGTGTGGGTCTCTCCCCTCCCATGCAGCCCTCATCCCTTTGGAACAAGACAAAAACCATCAGAAAATCTGAGCTGTAGTAGTTTTGCAGGCTTGCTGCAAGAGTGCAGATGTGGCTATCAAGCACTTGTGTTTCTAACCAGATATGAAGCTGTTATAGTCCTTTTGAAGCAATGAACAGCCAGTGCCACATACTATAGGTCAGAGACGCAGGAGAGAGAATCTTGTTTTCATCTGTAAGATTCAGCAGGACTGCTCCTTCTAAAACTAAACAGCAACAGAAAAGACCCCTCGCAGTCTTCAGTGGAGCACTGATTGATGCAGCAAGTAACAATAAACAGAAGAGAAAAATCACCCCACTTCCTGTTACAACAGAGGATTGAAACAGGATTCGTTTCTGTGGGATACTCCGAGAGTGATCTTTTGGGCTTGCTTCCATGTGCAGCAACAATAAAAGGCACCATGTGGCACAGGCTCTTAGAGAGATAAAAAGAAACCTAAGGCAAGCATGCGCCTTGCAAATGTTTATAGCTTGCTTGGCCTTCACAAGTATTTTCGCATTGCTCTGTACTTGTTCGTGTTCCATTTGAAATCAGCTCTATAAATCAGCCCTGTCAGAGAAGTGTCTGATGGCTTGTGACAAATCAAGAGTCTCTAATCATTACCTCTTGCTTTTGTTTAAGTTCTCAGCACCCCCCCATCACGCTGTCTCTGATGCTGAGATGGCACAGCCAGAGGTGCAGTAAAAGTACCTCGATGGATAGCAGATGGCTAGAATGAATCCTGGCAGGCGGTATATTGTCATGCTCTCATTAGAGACTCCTGGGGGAGTGGGAAGAGCCGGGGCAGGATTTGTGGGGAATTTGGAGTCACAGACATAGCTGGGATTTGATCATTGCTGAGGGGAGTCCCTGGATCCAAGGAGAGGGGAGCTAAGTTGTAGCTGCAAGTGAGGCAGAAGTCAGAGGACTTTGGGCATGGAGAGTCAGGCAAGGAAGTAAAAGAACAGTGGGAGAGCAAGAGGCCGGTAGGAATTGCTGTGCGTGTGGAGTTGGGAAATCTTGCCATGAGTTGCTGGAAAAAAGGCAGAGGAGCTGATGTGTTGGGTAGGAGAGTCCTTGGCTGCCATTGCTGAAGTTTCTGGTTTGAAGAAGGCAGTGAAGCCATGAGAGCAGCTCGAAGGGTAGTGGGAGCACAGGCTCCCAGAGGGGTTTGCAGGCTATAGAATTGTGAATCTGTAGTGCTGCTTTGGCAAAGAAAGGTGGTAGAGGAAAGGAGCGGATAGACAGCTCTGCTGGTGGGACATGCACTGTAGGGCATCCCTTCAATGTGGCCACTGGCATGGGAGCAAAAGTGGTGGTCCCAAGTCATTGAGATGTGTCAGAAATGCTGGTACAGATAATAGCAGAGAGGTGAAGAAGCCAGAGGAGAGAGCACTGGGGGAAAGAGTTCAGCAAAAGGATTGAGTCAGCAACCAGGAGCAGTGAGCACTGGTGAGCTGTTGCGGGGGTCAGGCAGGGGCCAGGAGGTACTGCAAGGAGCGGGAGGAGGAAGGAAAGGAGCAGAGGCAGCCGTGGGGCTGTGCAGGTTGTGTGCTTGGAGTTCAGGGCAGAAGCTGGAGCTCCCCTGCAAAATAGCCATGGCCTGATGTGATGTTTGGGAACAAGGGACGGCTCCAGAGAGGGCAGGTTTTGTCTGCTGGTAGCAGAGGATGCACTAAGGGCTTGCTCGAGTCTAAAGAAGTTGGGTTTGCATCTTCATTCATGTTTCCTCTGTCCTTCGTTGCACATGCACAGTCAGTTCTGAGTCTGGCTGGGCACAGGGAAGGACACGGTTTGTGGTGGGGGGAAGATTGCTGCAGATTTCATAGCTTGGAAGAGTGTGTGGATCAGGTTGGTCTTGAGCAGACGGGAGTGAATCATGAAATAGTTTGGGCTGGAGAGGCCCTTAATATCATTCAGTTGGTTTGATTATCTAACAGAGCAAACCTGCTGTGGGACAGACAGGGTGCTGGGATTGTTCATCATCAGCCAGAGTGTACGGCTAGAAAAAGCCTTAGAATATGAGATTACTTCATTGTATTTCTTGAGGTATTTTGGGGGACACTTGGGAGTGGTCACTTTCAAAGGGATCTGCTCAGGTCTGTTTTAGCTCATCTGCATGTAAATCCCAAACTCTAAGGCTGAAGTGAGTATCCTTGCTGGTAAATAAAATATCAGCCTTTACAGCAAACATTTCACTGTGTGATTTAGGGCCCCTGTTTAAACCGTCAACCACCTTTAAATGCATTAACATAGAGAAAATAAATGGGCACTTCAGAGGAGACCTTCCAATGAATTAATAATCACCTCAGCTCTGTGGAGATTGCCTTAAGAGCCATTCCCCTTTGATGTGGCACAGATTAGCCTCTGAAAGGATTTAGGGCAGAGAGGGCTGTTGGCTGAAATGAAGGTGTTAAACGGAGAGGTGGGGAGGCCAGTCACTTCAGCCTTCCCTGCATTATATATGAAGCTCCCCGGCGTGGAGAGCAGGGCTAAATTAAAATGTTGCTTCAAGAAAGGGGCAGTCGAGAGGCACCGAAGCAGAAAAAGCAGTGGAATCGCCAGGGAAGGACAGGTTCCCTAAATGCCTCAAGCTGCTGAACGTAACCAGTTTGTTAATGGCTCGCTCAGTGCCCGAGCCCTTCCTGCAGATGCAAACCCGGCTGGAGGAGAAAACGCTGCTTTCTAATGAACTGCTGCGTGCCTGGTGTGTAATTACCCTTATGCAGTCACTGGGAGAGCAGGCTTGTGCCCAGTTCTGCCCACAGCAGCGGAGCGTTCCTGGGCTGCAGCAGGCTAATTGCGGAGCTGCTGCCTTTGCATTCCAGCCTGACACAGCCCTTTGAAGGGGGCCGCTGGGTTCAAACCATTCCAGAGTGGGAGAAGTGGTTAGTTGGAATTTGAAAGGTGTCATGATTTAATGAGTTTGCTGGGACATGGCTTTGTTAACAGTGTCTTATGTGTTTCTCATGTACAGAGTCATTGGACTGTATGGACCTCATATGCATGTGGTGTATACATTGTGCAGTCACATCCCCAGACATCCTGCTTATCTCTGCATGGATAAATGAACAGATATAATCAGTATCTCTGATTTTCAAACTCAGGAATCCACCGTAAACAAGAAATAGAAATCCCCAGTTACCGAACCCAAGCTCAGCATGACACCCTCATTTAGGAGTATGGCTCCAGAAATTAGTGTGTATGGGTGCAGGCACCAGCCAGTGTTTGCATATAGTAAATTATTTAGTATATTAATTATTTTAGTGGATATTTCAAAGCCTTCATTAATACAACATCCTTTTTACCAAGTGATGGTACACACATGATTGCATGCATCCTTTTGGTACTTAGGGTATTTCACCTGAATCAAAAAGCCCCACACTCTGATGCAGTAAATAGGACTTTAACCTTCTATGATGGGGCTACGGAACTGATGGGCAGGGGTAGAGCAGTTGATGTCATCTACCTGGACTTGTGCAAAGCG